>JAEIFT010000971.1:0-26839 GCA_018904225.1 Lordiphosa mommai | reverse complement strand
TCTTAACTTGAAATTGGAAAATTGTAAACGTCTGGTTTTTTTTGTTCTTTATTTTATATTTTAATTTTTCCGCAATCGTTTGTCGTATGTTTGTGTTCGGCGTCCAAAATATACAGTGTGACCTTTAGGTCTTTCTTAAAATTACTCTATTGCTAATACTAAAATAATGACATGCTATATCGATATATCATATAGATATATCGACACATATTTAATTTGACGGTTATTTCTTAAACAATTTGTACAAAGCCTACATTCGGCTAATCTGACTATTAGATCGACCTCGATCTCAGCATGATCAAGAGTTTTCCTACAGCATTGCATCCATGGTTTAAGTCTAGCGGGTTCTAATATCTCTTTCGCTGAATCTGTAAGCTGACATTCGTCAACATCCGTAACTCACATCTATCGTTCGGCAACACGCGACTGATCTTATACGGTCCACGGTACTGGCGCAAGCTTTTATAGAACCCGCAAGCTTATCTACATTACGGATAGCGACAAAATTTGCGTTTACGTTATACTGCAAAGGAGCACTATGTTTAAGAGCATATCTCCTTCATTTTGCTCTTGGGCGTGTCTTATTTTGAGATCATCTTGGCTTACGGATTCTAAAATCGCAACGGCTTTCGGAATTAACTTGTCCTCGAGATACTCGGTCAACTCCATGACAACTGGACCCTTTGGTCACATCCAAAACAACAACATAATATTGGGGTTTTTCCAGTAATTTTTTGAACAGAGTTGTTTAAAGCGAATTTCACTGATTTACTGCGCTTATGCCAGTCGACCAATGGGGGCTCAGACAGTTTACATCAACATAGGCGTCAATATCCTATTTATTCGCTCAATCTGGTCATGGCTTGGGGGGCGGCGGTAGACTTTTATGTCCAATATTTCTGCTTGATCAGGAATTTATGAATTCGAAGGACGCAAAAAGCAGGTACCACGGTCTGACATGATTCTACGTGGTCTGCTATACTACTCAAAATATCTCTTCAGGAATCATTTACTTCACGAGACTATGTAGAGCTCACGGGTACAATTAACACGCTTTGTAAAAGCAACCAATAACGCCAACAAATGTTTTCTTCGATGTCATTTGTCAATGGACCCAAATGATCGATGAATCGCATCAAATGGAATTACAGCTGGCATACTATGCAATGTGCGGTGGTGAATGCTTCTCGAACGGAGCGGTATGCAAGGTAAGTACTTTGGATGTAAAGATCCACTTTGTTTCTCATAGATGAAACCAATACTTTGCTTTTAGGATTATCCACACACTTATCACTGCGAGAGATGTCCCAACTTTTCATGACACTTCGATCAGTTGATTTTGTAGAAATTCGGCATACAAAGAACTTTATCTCGCCATAACGTTTATACATAATGCCATCGATCGCCTAAAATCATCAATGGTGCACTTCCCAATTTATCCCAGTGTGCTATCTCAGGGTCTCTCTACTTGCTCTGTGTGCGTAGCAAATCTATATCATTTGGTGTTACACCAACTACTCCGCACAAGGTTCCTGGAACGGCCACTGGCTTGAACGCACAATGGCGGAACGGGAGAATTTGCCAATATAGTTTTCTGCGGATGGGCCTAGTAGTTCGCGAACCATTCGGATTCAACGGCGCATAGGGGTCCAGTCGGGTCTGACTAGTCGACGGATACTCATTTCTTCGGTTCTACCAGTCTGATGGTCTACATGGACCAAGATTCTAACGGTTCTTTGATCTAGTCGGGTCCGGCGGAACTACGGATATACAAGGTTCCGACGGTTCCGGATCTATTAGGGTCTGAGGGTCTACGGATTTAACACGGATCGGCAGACTATCACTCCGGGATTTAGTAGTTCGGTCCGTCTCACTTAAGGCATCCACATGTGGCATGCCCGAACCTGGTCGGTGGGCTGAATCAATTATAATTTTCTACTTCCAATGACCATCGCGTGATGGGAATAGACTTCTGTCCAAGTTTTTACCAGGGAATTACAGTCACGTAACAATCAAGAAATGGTGCACAAATGAACACGGACTCGGCGTTGGCATAAATGATTGCCAAAGTCTCAAGTCAAATTATGGTATCGGGACTCAGCGGCTGTAGTTCTCCCTAGGGAGTGCAAGACGACACAGCCTTCTCCCCACCGGCCTGTCTTTTGCATGAGTACAGCTCCAAAATCCCATGGGAGCCAGAACAAAACAACCAACTTGCGAATGGGACATACAAAAGAAAGAACTGAGGGTTTGATAAAGCTGCCTCACGTCACAAACGCTTTTTTCGTGCTTTCATGGGAAATGGACCTCCATTTTTCGTGAAGTTCTGTTAATTGTCTGGCGATATGGGAAAATGATGAACAATTGCGAAAGTACGAAAATAAAACCCAAACAAGAACGTAAGGCCTTTACATCATTTAGTGATATTCTAATATTGTTTTAATGGGGAACTATTGGAATATTCTTCTCGGAGCCGACATCATCATCCCAACTAACCATTCTCTTCTGAAGAAGTATACATTCTTTGCAATTGATCAATCAGGTTGCTCTCCGTAAGATTTGCGTTTGAATAATTTGTACAAAAGCTCAAAATGTTCCTCTACAGTTCGGGTAGTAGGATGATAATCCAGTAAAACAAAGATCTGTCGGTTGCGGACCATATCACAAAGGGTACAGAAAATGAATCGCTAAATACGGTGGTTCCTGTTCTTCAAACTGGAATGGCATTCTCAGGTATTCAAAATGTCCAT
Organism: Lordiphosa mommai; assembly: GCA_018904225.1. Classification (NCBI taxonomy): domain Eukaryota; kingdom Metazoa; phylum Arthropoda; class Insecta; order Diptera; family Drosophilidae; genus Lordiphosa; species Lordiphosa mommai. Next base: position 24,089 of record JAEIFT010000971.1, on the reverse strand, counting down.
CAGGGCGAATGCGGTATTACTTCACCGAATCTGATCCATTTCTATCTGATGAATCCATTCTTTAGGTCGATTACTGAAAATACGGTCTTTCCCTCTAAATATTCCAAACAGTCTTCCCATTCATCAATGGGAAATTATCTCGTATGGTTGCTTTATTTATTCCGGAAGTCTTGGCACATTCTGATTTCCCCAGTTTTCTTTTTACCAATACGATTGGTGAGGCTACACGGAGACTCACTTGGTCGATAATGTGATAACAATAGTTCTTTAACGGTTTCATTTACGATACTTCGCTCATAATAAGATAGTCTGGGGAGCGCTATGAAAAGGCGTTGCATCTGGGACAGTCGGATAGTCAACGAATATTTAGGAGCGCCGCACGTATCTTGCTTATCAATACAGCGCCTCAAAACCTTCAGTCTTTAACCGCACTGCTACCGAACTCGCCACCCGCTTAAACTACCTTCCATCTGTCAGAGCGGCACACACGTTTTGTAACTCTGATAACCAATTTGAATACTCTCCGCTCTGAGTCGGGGATGCATTACTAGTTCAGATATATCAAACTCTCTTATCGGATACATGCTTAGGTAATTTAGCAAACAGGGATGCATTATATGATTCAAATAAATGCAATTCTTTTTTTGTCATGTTCAGATGGATTTGTCTTCACTCTCTCTAAATCTTTCTTACAAGTTTGAAACCATAAATTCCTCAGAACATCCTCTACCGTATAGTAGCGGTGTTGGCAAATTAAATCAGAATTGAAGACAGGTAATTTCATTTGTTTCATTGTCAATTTTAACTAAACATTGTACTTTCCATATGTACTAATAGATCATCGAAATTGGACTTCACTTAAGGGCTCTCTCTTTCGATGAACTTGGCAAAAGGGATTTACTTATATAGCTTATTGGGCTTCCGGTACTAATAATGCAAATAAACTCTAAAATTGTGCACACTCTTACTTTTACCGTTAAACTTACATGTCTAGAAAGATTTATCATCTGGGGCAGCGTCTTCGTCGACTCCAACCATACCACAACAGCTCACCTGGGCAATGGTGGTACTGATGTCCCTCTTCAACACACTGAAGCGGCCGCTAAGGGGTCTCTTCGGTTTCTCGCAATCTCAGCGACATGGCCACAAACGGCGTCAATCGAAACAACGGATTTCTGCGGCGCCATCGCGTATCGGCCCAGCAGGTTTAGCGGGTCGACGGAACCATACTGGCTGCAACCACCTCGCGATCACACATGTTCGGGACGTACAAACTGAAAATACGCAGTATCTTTTGACGCAGACTACCCAGTGTTGAGCAGAAGTATAACACGGAAGTACAGCCGGAATGGTCTCCTAGTCCATCATCGGATATTTAATTACATCCGCATCTTCAAAGTTTGCCTACCAATGTTACGCATTGTGACGAAATACTGACCAACGATTCGCCTTTGGCCACAATGAACGGTCTGTTAGCACCCATGGTTGACCACGGTTGGATTACTCTTGTGTATCCAAAAACATCCACTACTATTTTTCTCGTCCTTGCCAAGTAGTTACCCTTCATACATAATGCACCCATTGATCCCCGCAGCAGTCTTATTCCAAGGGACATATACGACGGACTTAGTTCATGGACTTCGCCCCTGTCCATTTCGGCAACCCAAACATGTACGGACACACGATCTCCGGAAAATACGGGCATCATGGCGGTAACGGGCCTAAGTTCAATACGGGGGCCACTGATGCTTCTTCGATTTTCTTACTTGTTCAGCAATAGACAGTTTGAGTTCATTCATGTTCTTCACGGGCGATGTCCAATTCGGCTAATAACGCTATCTCCTCTCGCTCAAACTATAGATGCACACGACCCACTTTCATTATCGGCGCCATTTTTATTTGTAACGTACTCGTAGGTATTTCATCAGAATTTTGGTGGCGCCATCTGTCTCGGCGTCATCTACACTGGCGTCGAAACGGCAGCTACGGTGGCTACGGCAGCTGCGACTGGCTCAATTGACGTACGGTATCTCCATCCAGTCATCCGGCTATGCTTCCCACGGGGTTGATTTTCTCAAAGACTGACATTACGGTTTTTGCCAGGGAACGGAGTTGATATATAACAGGTCAGGGCCACCGGTACGTGTCTTTCGGCAAGAGCACCAGCAAATTAGGTTTACTTAATTTCAGGATTTGCAGAGTAATGTGCATTGATCAGAGGGTTGGGATTTACCCCACACCTGATTTGTAAACGTCTGGTTTTTGCTCTTTATTTTATTTTAATTCTTCCGCAGTTGTTTACTGTACGTTTGGGTCTGGCGTCCAAAATATACAGTAGACCTTTTACGTCTTTCTTTAAATTATCTTATTACTAATATTAAAAATATTAATCGATCTTATATCGATATATCGATATAGATATTTTGCACACGCCATATTTATGGTTATTTTTAAATAATTTGGTACAAAGCCCACAAAAATAGAAATGTCTATGGAACGCTACGCTAGAAAATAACCTAATAGAAAAGGGCAGAGAAGATTTTTAAAAAAGAAGTTAAAAATAACTTATATTATTTCAAAACTTTGAAATAACAATTTATACAAAAAGTCTTGCCTAATTAGCAGAGCATTTGGTATTATATTCTTGATTATTTGTGCTAATATTTTAATTTTTATGGTTGTTGTGGAAATGCCCATAAATTAGTTCTTAGATAAAATTTAATTAAAGTGTCGTGTGAGTATTTATTATCTTATAAACATCTGAAACCTTGGCTTTTACCATTGACAAGACTTCCTGTAACAGGCTCAGTTATAAATATTTCCTAAATCATTCCGATCCGAAAATTTTTATTTTCTTAATATGATAGAAAATTACTCCCATTTGACAATTTACTGACTTTAGGAGGATATAATTAAGTGATCAGTGGTCCGACGGACCCTAATCTAAATAATTATCTTTTGAAGCACTGATTATATTCTCTTGGTTAATATTCCACAAAATTCATCACTATTCATTTTTTTTCGAACATAAATCTAGATTTATCGACTCGAAACCGCTCCCCATACTTGAACACAAATGTTTCGGGGGTTCAAAACCTGGAATGAAAAAGGGAAAAAATATTTGGGCTCATGCTTTATATGTTTTCGAACACGTGAAAGATATTTGGAACTACTTACAGAAAAATTTGAAATCGTCTCCAACCATCAAACCCAGCATTTTGGCGTCCTCACGTAACAGAAATTATTTTATAACACTCCTTTTCGCTTCACGCGGTCAGTACAAAAGATTTGCGTGCATTTAAATGTCGGTTAGATTTTTCTTTCTACTTAATTATTAATGTTTGATGTATGCCTCATAAATGGCCACCCTAACTTTAACCTAGGCTGCGGCTGCGCATGGCTGCTTGCTATTAGCACCGTCAAGTTAATAATTTAAAGTAACTAAAATTATTTACGGCGCTTGACCGACTCTCGACAAGTCTATAAACAAGCTGCAAAAATTTCACAATCATGAAAGCATGGACGCTTAATCTGGGAGAACTACCCGCAAACAACTGATTTGCAACACAATGCTGGAAATGTGTCTGTTTCTTTGCAACAGAATACGCGTAATGTCAGACTCCCACACAATCAATTTGGCCGAAAAGTCCACAAGCCATGGCTAAAAGGCAGACACGCGTGATTGTCGTAGTCCGTCTGTTAGCCCGGTAACATGCTAAATGCCATTTTGCTTAATGTTTATTATCCATACAGCCAGCCTACAGAAACAACAACAATGGCAACAACTACAACTAAAATAATAATAATAAATGAACAACGAAAATGGTAAGAAGTGGCTATAAACCTTGTAAGGTCCTGGCTGCTGTTTCGATACAAACACACACACACAATCACAATAAAATCTCATAAATTTTTAATTTATTTGAATTGAATTTTACTATTGCTTGAATTGAAGTTTCAAGTGCGTTTGAAGCGTGCCCAAAAGAAGATAGAGCTTATTACTTGTAAAATTCAACAATATCTATATTAACAATCGATTTTAAATACCTTCCACATGACTTCTCAGAAGTCTATATGTGGGCCACAAAATTCTAACGAAAACTTGGTAATATTCCGCAAAACATTTGTTCTCTATTTTGTGTGAAACTGAGTATGATTAACGAACGATCTGTTGTCAGTCTACACATTTGAATTTTGGTTTATAATTAATGAAGATTCTTTCCATATTTAAACTCAAGCAACTTATCAAAGCGTTTGTTTTGTTACATTTTTAATTGCTTGAAATGATAAGACTTGGGATACATTTTCCGCAAGAGTGGTAGAAGTTATTCTTTAGGACTGATTTATGGTGACACATGCAAGCAGCTTGGTAATGAACCTCGTTTCTGGCTTTTCTTAGGATTATATTATTAGAGCAACTAATGAAGCAATCAAGACTGACTGTAATATACCCTGCATCTGGTAGCCTGCCAGTTTCAATAATTAGAATAAAATTTTTAAAAAATGCTGCCTTGAAAAACACATTTATCTTACTAAGACCAATTCTGAAGGATAGTCATCTGATCCTGCTGGTTTCCTCTCTAGAAAGTCATGTCTGATTTTTCCATTAATTTTTACGTGTACTCTGATCTTAAGCATATAGATTAATCGGTAATGGCTAGGCCCTCTTGTCTGACCACCTGGGAATATTTTGGGCAGCAGCAGGATTCCCTCGCTCTGAGAACTTCTTACCTCTATAGGCAAAAATGGATTAAGTGGGGGTTTTTGTCAGCTTCACTAATTCAAGTTTAAACCATTTAATGCATTTTAAGGAAAGTGAAAAAATGGTAGTTTTAGGGAACAGGGTCGTGGATATACGGTGGATGTGCTATCACTGCTCTCTTCAGCTTTGTAATATTTGTCAAACGACTAAAACTTTATGCGGTCCAGCTTTGTCATGTGTGTGGAACACTTGGTGATTGATAGCGTTTAATTTTTTTTTATTTAATTCGGAAAACTGAATAATTGTTTCATTCTGTGGCAGTAGCTCAAAGTGGACGATTCCTTCAACAATTACACCACATAGATACAATACATATATCTGGTAAATTTTGCTTTGACACTCGCTCGACATTATCAATTACCTGTTATGATAACATTACTATATCGAGCTATAAATCGCAGTTGGAGATTCGTGCAAACATCAACTTTGTTTCTAAATTTTTAAGTTGGTTGTTTACTTATTTCTAAATGTCCAATAAAGGCTATTATTTTTTTTACAACTTTTGACTTTCCTTTACTCATCGTCTATTTCAGATAATCAGATTGTTTAAATGTGGCGCCACACGAACTGTGTGATGTGTTGTCCATCCTCGTTGCGAGAGTTATTATGAGAGTTAAATAGGTGTATAGTAAAAAAAATTGTTTTACCAGTCAGTGGAGTCGGAACATCTAATAAAACACTTTTCCGTCAAAAGTTTTTCACATTCGTCACCTGCGCCAGCTATTAGCGACTAAGTGAAGTTAGAAGCCTTGGAAAGGCATTTTAAACTTGCTGTTCTGGTTCAGATTCGGAGTTAGAGCTGTAGGTTATTTTTCTTGTGCAATATGTAAAAAAAAGCACTAAAGCCTAGGGATTCAAGAAGTTTAGCTTACCCTTTCTTTGGGGCTGTAAAGACAATTATTTGTATTTTTTTATTGTGACAATTTAAAAAAAAAAAAATTCAAAAATAATTTATAAATTATATATTATATATTTATTTATTATTTAACAAATCATCTGTTATGAAATGCAAACAAATTTGTATGGCGGGTTCAGCTGATAGGACCAACATTTTGCAACAAAACCTGAAAAGCAACGGCTTAAGCATACGAGCCGACGTATACAGATGACGGAACGAGCCGCGAATTAGCAAGTAAACCTCCTTTCCTGGTGTCTTACCGTATCAAGAAAAACCCAAAACGAAATCAAAAATTTGTGTAATAGATGTCGCTAGGTATTGCATGTTCTTTGTTTTAACTTTATCAAATCAAATTGAGCTTATCAAATCCAAGGGCAGGTACAGAAATTTATTTAAAATTTTGTACTTATATTTATATCCTACTTATATTTATATTCTCGAGGTGCTTGTGTGTGAGTTCGATCGTTTAAGGAAATGAAAATGAAGATGTGCTTTCACGACATTTTATAGAGCCAAGGCATAGTGAGGGGTAAGTTCAATTCCTTCTTTAGGAAAAGTGTTTGAAAGGCTGGTAGTCTTTGTTGGCCTTGAGAAAGACTCGAGTGCCTGGATCGAATCATTTTTAGAATTTTAAAGGCCTGTAGCCTAGTCTATAAATATGTTTTATTAAAGGAGAGGGCTCGACATGTGATCTTAAATTTCTTAATGTAATGCTCTTACACTTTTCGTAGCCTAAGAGAGATTAGATTTTCTTATATTTAATTTAAACAAGCCCAACTGATTCTGTAAGTTTAAAGATCAATACCTACGATTTTAAAGCAATGAGTCCACCATCGTTGCTTGACTTCAAAAACGTTGCCCGTTTTATATTAAATAAATTTTGCAATTTGTAAAGTTTTATTTTATAAAAATGTAGCATTCAAGATTATTAAACAATTCAATCATTCTCTTTTTCGTTATGATTCCCTTGAATTATATTAATTAATTTATTAAATCAAACAAATTAATTTCTGCAAATTTATCAACTCAATAAATAAATCAATTATTTACATTCAAATGCACTGCAATTTTTATATATTAATTTTATTAATTTTTGTTGCAGTCTGTTACAGTATCCCCTTAAAATCCCCCCTCTAACAAAAAATAAAACAAAATTTATTGTTCAATAATTTCCTCTTGGCAACCGAAATCAACAATCAACAACTTTTGCATTAGTTTTGTTGTTGTAATGCATAATATTTGTCGCATTGTTTGTTGTTAGTAACATACACACACACACATGCACACTTGCACATAGACACACATTTACGCTGACAGCCAAAATCAAATATTTCGCGCTTTTTCCGTTTGAGGCGCGCAATGGGCCAAAGAAATATTTTTTTGTGATTATCGTCGGTTTTTGCTTCGCTTTTTTAGCTTTACCCACGTTTTGCGTTTTATGTTTTCCAATTTCTTATTCACTTCATGTCTGCACACGCACCACACACAAATACAAGAGCACACACACACACACTCGGTCGGCTTATTGAGTGCTCATAAGATGAGCTTTTTATTAAATTTTTTTTTTTAAGCAATTTTCAACCGCGACGTTAACGTTGAGGCGCTCGAAATCTCGTTACTAACTAAAATAAACGAAGCGCGTTTCGATCAAAAACAAAAAAAACACAAAACGTTGTCGCCGCAGCGACGCAGCGTCGCAGGTTGCTGCTGGTGTTGTTGTCGGTAACCAAGCTCACACACACACACAGGTACATTCAATCGCATTGCATGCATACTTGAGCTTCGAACACGGCGGCAAGTTCAAGTCGCAATGTTAGGCTGGAGCCGGCAAAAAAGTCTCACCGTTCCGTATTGGTTCGAAGCGAACTCCCCACTAAGCCAAGCTTAAGAGCCGGCAAAAATGTTGGTAGTGGGTTGGCAACATGTTGCTTCCGTCTGTTAAATGCCATTTGATATACAAATTACGAGGGCAGCTAAAAAAATTGACGTCTGCTTAAAGTTATATTCCAATATAGTTGCATCTCGATCTCTGCCAAAATCGACTTAAAACGCAAAAATGTGTTATTCTTTACAACTATTTCATCGTTTTTCTAGACATTGTTGTTGCTATGTATACAGGTGAACATCCGTACAACAAAGTTTTTCTATAATGAATTTATTTCAAGAACCCAGCAATTTTGTTTTATTCTTTTTTACGAATTTTCCGTATAAAAGAATTTTTTTTTTTGGTCCTCTTGAAATTCGCTATATGGCAGTTCGACTTAAAATTTTTTTATATGATTTGAGATATGGCCGACTTGCTCCAATTTTGTTGTTTTTCATGATATTGAAATGGAAATGAAATATTTTAAACTCCTAACTTACCTACCTTGAGAAATTTTGATCATTTTGGTCCACTAGATCGACCGACTAGCAAAATGTAATTTATTTAAAACGGGGCAGATTGTGGCAAAAAGCGTAAGTTACACATAAATTTACACTCTTTTGTTAATAACTAAGCACTTACAACTTATTGCAACGTTTTGCATTACAAAAAGTTTTATTTAACAAAACATAGCCACTCTTGTTAGGGTCAACCTAAAATATGTTCACATTAACTACGCATGGCACTTTTGGGCAAAAATACTGAACAATAAATAACGTGTTACCAAATAATAACTCCTTGTGACAAAATTAAACTTTGATAAAACCCATGAACGGGACCAATAAATTGTGAAACTAGAGGCCTCAGGCAGCAACACCTCCTACACAGTTATTCTAAACAAGATTTAAAAAAATCACCAAATAGGAAGTCCCTGCAATTGTTGTAAAAAAAAACATCCGCCTTCCATGGACAAGAGGGTAAAACCCCACTTATAAACTTGATTACATAAAAAACACAACTTTTTCTTTTTAGGCTTTTGCTATATTCTTCTTTTTGAAATTGTATAGAGAAATCTATAAAAAAAATCATCTATCATATGAACTAACAAATAACAGAGTAAAATTAAGTATAATCTGACACATAGCAGCTATGTAGATGATGTGTAATGTCCAAAATTAAGATTTATTTTTTATCGTTAATACATAGTTAATAGCAGTTATTAAAAACTTCTTTCTAAATACTCAGTTAATAATAGTTATTGGACGACTAGTGTAATTAAACTCATTTATTAACAGTTTTCTCAAGACTTTTATAAAGATTCTATAAATAACATTTGTTTAAGACTTTCATTTTATTACTCAGATCATAACAGTTATCGAAAGACTTTTATTATAAAATTAGGTAAATAAAACTCACTTAAAGACTTTAATTTTTTAATTATACAAAAAAGTCTTTTAATTTATTGTAGCTTCAGCGGTTCGTAAATGATTCATTGGATGTACCTTGTCATTACCAGCGATAAAAAGATAAGACTTTTTATTGTGATTAAAAAAGTCTGTGACTGAGTTTTATTTACAGAGTTTTATAACAAATGCCTTTCGATAACTCCTATTTTCTGTGTTATAAAATAAACTTGTTTAATAACTGTTATGTTCTGAGTAATAAAACAAAAGACTTTAGTATTTGTTATTTATTGAGGTTTTTATAAAAGTCGTTCTACAACTGATATTTACTGGGGAATACAATAAAAGTCTTTTGTAACTGCCCGATGTCAAAAAATAAAAGTCCTGAATAACTGTTATTTGAAGAGTAATAAAATAAAACTATAAAAATAACTCTTAAATTTGCACTTATATATATTAATTATAATTTATAATAATAATTTATAATTATAATTTAAAAACTGTTACTAGGCAATGGACCGATCCAGTATTACAATTATGTTTTTTTCAAAAATTAAAAATATTATAATAGTTCTTAATATTTTTTGGAATATAAAACAAACTGATCCTACAGCTTTAATATTGCAGTTGGGTTATTTGACTGCAGCGCTCCTCGTTGTTCTATTTTTCTGCATGGTTTTTGTATTTATAAACTTGACTGATTAACTTGAAAACGCAATATTGAAAACGCAAACTTGTTTTATACTTTTCAAGGGATACACATGCGTCAAGGATAGGCCAGGGTAAGGGATCACTGAGCAAATTGTCCATTAAGTCAATGGATGCGCTCAGCAGAGACTCTTGATCACTGATCATCTTAAAAAAACTATTCTTATTATTAAGCATACTTTAAGGGGGTCTTGTTTAATTGTCATTTGAAAAAGCTCCATGTAAATATCATAATATAATATCAAGAAAAATATCTCTGATCAGGGAGCAAGTTCTTCTGCTGAACAAGTCCAATGATATAATACACCAAAGTATGTAGCTGCGTTATCTTATGGCACAACTTACGCAATTGCTACTATAGGCAAATAGAGAATTTCTCGAAAAAAATGGTTGGACTATTTTAAGCGAAATTATCAATGAATTTTTAGTCGAGTCGTTGCCGATATTGAAACCTATATTTGCTAGAGGCAACGAAACGCAATCAAATCAATTGACTTTTTTGGAGAAACAGCTTCAAAAAGGGACAAAAAAAAAAATACCTTCAAAAGGTATTTATTGGGACCCATAATTATTTTTTGATTTATTGAAAATAGAAAAGATAATCACTGTGTGTGGAAAACATTCAGGAATTGAACCAGAAAAGCTTTTTTACAAACTTATCATATTGTTTACACAAATTAAAAATTTTTCTGATTTTCTACATTTTTCAAGTTATTTCCGCTGTTGTGGAGTTTTTAGTGTGTCATTTTATTTTTGTTGCGTCTGCTGCGTCTGTTTGCCGATGACGTCTAATTTTTCCCCCAACACGTTTGCTTACTCACACACAAAATTATGTCAGGAATGTTGGCCTGTTGTCTGAGGCTGAGCTTGTTGTTGTTGTTGTTGTTGAGTTGAAAGTCGGTAATAAATTTTTTATTTCTTGGGGAGAGCAAAAGCCGGTTAGTCATTTTTTGTTGTTTTTGTTTGAAGACGCGTGCCAAAGTCGATTTGGTGTTGTTGTTGTTATTGTTGCTGAGGGTATTTCAAGTTCATAGCCACAATAGAACTGCATTCCTGTTCATTTGGAGAGCCCTAAGGGGCGGGGCTTAACCCTTTCTCTGATTCATGCTGACCATAAAATTGATCATTAATTTGTTAATTCTCATTAAAAAAGAAAGATCAGCGCGAATTGCAGTTCAAAAAACCCAAAAACGATTTCTGCAAAAGTCTTAAATTCTTTAACAGCAAATTTTAAGTTGAAAGCCCATTTAATGTGAGGTCAGCGCATCATTAGCAACAAAAGAACATCGAACAGCAAATTTTCCACATTTGTGGAGCCACGCGACGTTACCAATTTCGACAGAACTTGTAAGTTTTTTATAAGTTTTTTTTAGTAATTAAGCAAGGCAGCGATATTTGAGTTCTTCTGCAAAATGTAACACTTATGTAGAAATCGTATGATATTTTATGTTATATTAATGAAAATGCTTGTGGGGTGAAATATGAGTACGAAGGGACAAGTGAAAGGTAAGAAGTGCAAAATAAATATGTATGAATTTACATAAATCAGTTTGTACTTAAAATTAACAAAAAAATGTTCCAATTTTATTTTTTTTTTACTTGAAATAATAAAATTAACAAAAAAATATTCCAATTTAATTTTTTTTTAAATTTAAATAATAAAATTAATTTTTTAAATTAATAATAATAAATATAATAAAACTAATTTGGTTTTTAAACTATATGAAAAAAAGAAATTTATAAATAATTTTAAAGTTTCGAAAACTCCACCCTTGGCTCGAAAAATGTTTTATTTATTTTTAATTGTGACTCAATTCAATCCAGTTTGCTTCAAATTACTCACTTTAACTCAGTATTTGACTTACACACTGCTTAATATAGGTCAAATGTCTTACTTTCTTCAACTAGGTGCCCTGCATTTCTGGGTGAAGCACTTTATGTACAAATACTGTAACTTGAAAGTGAAGCCATTTGTAAATACATACCTTTCCTATCTCCTCGGCCTTCCTGTCTGTTGGTGACACATGCCAAAATATGACAAATGCGAACGAAGGAAACCGACTGGCAGAAATACGCGTGTAGCAGTATAACCCAAAATGTCAATCAGATGTAAACCGCGGCCACTCAATAAAAATTGCAATTTCCTTTAAAAAAAAAAAAAACGAGAAGAAATCATACAAAACAAGAGTCCCCACAGAAATACAAATAAACAAACAGACAAACTGACAAACTGAAGCCAAGCGAGCGCTCACAATTCAATTTCAGCATTGAAATCGGATACCCAAACAGAGCTGCTGATGGGGTTAGCGGTGAGCTAAAAAAAAAAACCACGCTAAAGTTGGCAAGGAGATGTTTAGAATTTCGCGTAAGGTACAAATCTGTTAACGCTTTGAAACCGCAGACAAGTCAGCTACCGCGGAATGTTGGCGCAGCCACAAAACACAAACGAGACTTTAGTCAACTGTGGAACGACTTTGCTTTAAAGTGTATAAATAAAAACTAAAATAAATTTGAAATCTAAATAAAGACTGAAATAAACACAAATCATCAGAGGTGAAAAGAATTTAGTGCACAGAAAAAAAGATCATCTATGCGATAAGAAACTGATGAATTTGATATTATATAAATATTATTTACTTCATATCATTTTGACCCTAATAAATATATTTCTGTCATTAAAAATATCATATTGATATGAAAATACATATATAAATTTGAAATAAAAAACGTATCATAATGTTATGAAAACAATTAACATCGATATATCATTTCTTCGATGATATCGTAAAGTACTATTCCTTAGCTTGAAAATAAATTATTCCAAATAATTCTGCGATTTTTTTTAACGAAGATTTACAATTTTACACGTAAATACATGTACTCGAATTGAGATTTTCTTTATTGCCGACAAGTATGCAATCGGTGTTGTTGAGAATTCTCATTATATTTCAATACAAATTACTAACTCATTGTATTGCTTTCAGTATTGCATACTTTTAGACACAAAAATTAAATCGAAAATTAAGCTAACTCGAATACTTGTGTTTAAAATGGTAAAACTTCGTAAACAAAAATCGCAGAATTGTTTGGAATAATCTATTTTAAAGCTAAATAATAGTGACTTTCAAAATTATTGAGGTGATTTAAAACAAACGTATAGTTTGTCCACAAAACATGCCCTGAAATGGTCAAAATATGCCCTTTTTATAACATAAGGCTTAAATTACCAAAAACTCTGACGTAATGGAGCATTTTGCCAAACAGATGCGGATTTAGCACAAGAAAAAAGGGACTTCTAATATTAACTAAAAAAAGTAATTATTTCTAGATTTTTGGTCATTTAATACTTGGATTGGTGTCTACATACTATTGGCCTAGGTCATTTGTTAGCCTAATAAGCACCCAGTCAGTTTGCATTAAAAAGTTTGGTTTTTTCCTGCGACTAACTTTTTATTGTACTCAGTTTATTGTTTACATTGATTTCCAAAATTCATCCCGGCAGAAAAGTTCACAATTTTCGGCGAGGTTTAAGTAAATAGAAAATAAAATGCATCGATGAACTAATATGATTATACGGGAAACAAGCAAGCAAACAACATCCTTAAACAGTAAAAAAAAAATAGTACAATTAACTTTCTCATGGTCGCTATTCGCTCATCGACAAATTCCGCGAAGATCGTTCAATATCAGCTGTTGTACCACAAAATATCAATGCTGTCGACGAACAATGTCGCATACCATGAGTTTGAGGCATCCTTGGGCATTAGTATGACGAGCTTCAACAAGAATTTGCCTGAAAATAGGTTTTGTTCGCGTTGGATCCCTCCCATTTGAAAAATCAGACAAAAAGAGACTCGTGTCAATTGGTGTAAGAAAATGCTTTAAAAAGTACGAATTCAAAAATTTGAAATAACTTAACAACTAATCATCACTGAGTTTTTATTTTCTTTGGTTTGGTATATGTAATTTATAATTGTATCTTGTACTGGCAAATTGGATGTTTTGGTATGTCACAGTATGTTTTATTTTATTGTAGAAATAGTGTTCATATATGTTTTGATGTTTGTGGTCTTGAAATTCCCCAAATAAACTGGTAATAAAAACCGGAGGTTTTCTGGAGTTGGTAGCCAATTCTTCTTTCGGTGAACTGACGTCTCTACTGCCAGCTCGTTCGACCGGGACATAAACATAAAATTAATTACAATTCCCGCTAAAGCGCTGTTAATCGTTATTCGAACAGCAAGGATTGAAATGCTGTAACTCGTCGGTTATTAAACTCTTTAAGAGCACTCCAAAACACCTGACAAGTTATTCAATCAATTTAATCAATATACCATTTTTGAAGACAATAAGAATAGCAATTATAAATAAAACTGGCCTGGCAGGACTCTAACCCTTATTATTCAAGGAAGTGAGCTATTACTACTCTTGGCAGAATATACACTCTTTTAATAGATCATCTTTCAATAGGTCATTTTTAATAATTCACATTTTTATTCTATAGCTCTCCGCCACGAAAATTAAATTTTTTAATTAATAGAAAAAAATCTAGTTGAAATTCCAAGAAATCAGTTTCGCTTTTATTCACTTTGATGATTCTTTCAACCACTGTTCGTTGAGCCTTTGAATTCTAAGCAAAATGTAATGCAAACAGCGACAAAGTGCGGAAGGTAAAGTGATATGATTTAGGTTTTTTTTTCTGCCTTTTTTTTGCCATTGGTATGCTGATACTTTTCACTTTCTTGAATAGAACATAAAAGCGGAAAAGTATTTTCCACGCTGCGAAATTCCAAATCGTTGTATTTATTTTATAAAATTGCATTTTCTGCACAATTTACCAATTCAATCATTTGCATTCAAATTAAGCCGCTTAGCAGTTACTTTGCAGAGAGTTGAGCCCCAGCCACCCACCCATCGGATTGAGATTTAAATTTCGCTGGTGATTTTTTTTTTAATTTTTGATTTATTTAAACATTTAGATTTTTAAATTTTGATTTTTTTTTGTTTGTACAGTAGAGTGAATGCAATAAAATGTTAGTTATTAATATAAACATATGTAATGAACAAAGCGTTAATATTTCAATTTGATTTTGCAGATTTTATTGCGGTATATTTTGGTTTTGCTATATTTTGTTTAAGTAATAATATTTTGATTAGGTTGGTGGGCAGCTGGCGAAATCTATTTAAATAAATAATATTATTTATGAGTGTGTTTTTTATTAAATAAAATACAATAACAATTTAATTGAGCTAAGAAAATGGGAAACATGAATAATGAACTACTTAAAGTCCTTCCCACCGAACTGTGAAATATAAGTTTAATAAGCCCCACTTGTATTATGAAAATATTTTACTTTAGGGCTGCGAGGCCATGCGTATTCTGGCTGTGGCCCTTGACTTGGTATGTATTTCTGCCGTACGCAGCGTGATGCCAAATATATCCTCATGATAGCGGTTTTCGTCCTGAAAAGAGAAAAAATTTCAAAAATGCCAATGTAAGTGCAACTGTTGTCGACAAGTGTATATAAAAATATTTATGCAGCCCAAAGTTTGCCATCAAATAAAACGCTCATACGCCAAAAGGGTGAAGCACAGGGTTAAATGTTTTCGCATCTTGCTTGTGCCAAGGATACTTACGCGTAATGTTAGCAAAAATGTCTCAACTTCCGCCTCAGTTTTTTGCTCCTTGCCAGCAATGCACTTCCTGTGAAACGAAAAATGGAAGAAAAATGTGACAAAATGGTAAACTGTGCGCAAAAGTAAATAAAATGTGGCAACAACTTTGTCTGGGTTTATGCCTCAACCCTTGTAGAATCAAAGTGTTTTTCTCTAGTTTTTATATAAATTGTTAACATTTGTTTTGTAATTACAAATAACAGTTTTTGTAACTTAAGTTGGGCTCGCTGTTGTTAATGAGTTTACATTTTTTTGTGAAACAATTTGTTAATTAAATAAACTGTAACTGATTGAGCATTCTTTTAAGGTTTAAGCTTGCTTCATCATAAAGGTTTTAAGACAATTATGGCAGAATGGGAATCTTGGTTTGTTTATTCTAAAAAAAAAATCCCTAATTAGCTCAAAGTAAAAGACATATGAAAAAAAGATAATATTTCTTTCTCTCAATTAGCCTAAGCCGCTTACGATTAATTCTCCCCTACAAATTTGTATGTCCAAGCCGAGTGCAAATGAAATACCCAAGTACAGATTATTATTCCATATCCTGTGCAAATGTGGGTAAGCACAAAACATATTTCACAATAAGGCAAGAAGTAATCAAGAGCTTTGCGAAATGCTGAGGGAAAAAGTCAAACAGAAACATTCGACCACATTAGGAAATAGAAATCCCCTGCTGGACGAGCAACGCCCACCGCATCCTATCGAGGCACAAAGGCAATCAAGCTAAAGGTAAACTCGGTACTCACCTGATGGTCTGGTACACATGCTCAGCCATTGTGACATCGCCGCAAACGTAGACATGTCCCCTTTCCTGCACAATCAAATTGTACAACGAGTCAAATTCCTGTTCAATCAGATCCTGCACATATGTCTGAAGAAAAGAAAAAACAAATCATTTGTTAAAGTGAGGGCAGGCAAAAAGACAATAAAAAGACATTTGACATAGTTTTGTGCTGCGTGGCTTAGACAAATGTTTGTGCAGTTGAAAGTTTGAGCATAGAAAGGGCTTAGAGTGAGTAAATGTGTGCCAATAAATCAGGCTTCAATTGAAACTAATTTGAAGCTGAGATAAAAAAATAACACATTTTAGCGAAAATATATGGTAGGATATAGTTTCGATATTTAAAATTCTTAAATCATTGATAATAAAAATTTGGATACCATAAAAAACTTTTCTGAGTAAACACATTTTCCGACCGATCGGTCCTATGGCAGCTATATGCTATAGTCATCCGATTTTGATAATTTTTTTCAAAATTATGTGTACAAAAAGTTTTTCTTCAAGAAGTAGTTTTTTGACCGATCGTTTCTATGGTAGCTATATGCTATAGTGATCCGATTTTGATACATTTTTCCAGAATTATGTGGAAGCATATAAAACTAACATATACCAAGATTAGTGACGCTACGATGGAAAACAAAAAGTTTTTCCCCACTAGAACTAGTTCTTAGACCGATCGTTCTTAGGGTAGCTATATGATATAGTCATCCGATCCGGCCGGTTCCGTAATATTAGTTGCGCAGTAAAAAAGAAGACTCGGTGCAAAATTTCAGCTCGACAGACAGACAGACGGACAGACGAACAGATGGACAGACGGACTGACGGATAAGCGGAAATGAACTCAGCTAGTCGTCCTGATCAAGAATATATATAGTTTATGGGGTCAGAAATGAATATTTCTATGCGTTACAAACTTGGGCAAAATTAATATATACTTTTCAAGTGTATAAAAAACAAGTTTTTATGGGCTTTTCGTTTTATTAAATGAATTACTTGATATTTGTTAAATGCTCGAAAAATTCAAGAAAGACATTTTTACTTAAAGCCTCGAGAAATAACTTACTTTTTTGGGGTTAACAAATATATATTTAGAATTACCTACTATTATTTTTTGAATAAAACTTGAAAATAACGATTATTTGTTGAGGGTATAATGATACCGGTTCGAACCTATTTCCGTCTACTGTGCGGAAGTGGCCTGGGTTGGGCCTCGCCTTAGAATATCTTATAAAATGTTTGTCCTTCAGGGACTCTTTTACCTTTGCACAGGGTTTTTAAAATGTTTTTTTTATAATATTGATATTTTTAAATTTTTTTGTTTGTTTTGTGTTATTAATTAATTATTTAATAAAAGAATAAAATCCATTATAGAATCGAGGGCTACTTAAAAAGTTCTCGACAATTAAGGTCTACATGATTCCGGGAATCTAGGCTATCGGAAATTAACACAATAAATGAGGTTATGATCAGAAATTATGTAATAATAAATATAGAAAAAATCATTTTAATTTTAATTTAAAAAAAAATAGATATTGTACTTGTTTTTAATGTATTTTGGTGTAAAAAATATTTACAAAATTTGTTTGCTCATGATAGAGGTACGGGCCAGAATAACATCAATTCTGCTTCTTGTTTGCAATATGGCTGATTAAAATCGGTTAAGGCACATCTGGCGCAATCAGTGCTACCAGGTAAAAAACGAGGAATCGAGAAAAAATGGAAATTGTTTTTTAAAAACACTCGAAAACTATGTGGAAAGGTAGAAGATCCCTTTAACGGTTTGAAGGCGATGAAAAGGAAATATCAAAGCTATAATAATATTAATAAAAATCAAGGGTAGAAGATCCCTTGAAACTTGTAAAACTTCTGTCAACTTATCCAGCTATTGGCGTAAGCTTTGTCCGTTCGGATTCGGTTAAGTTTTCTCCACTGTGAATATTTATATTAATGAATTCAAGAAATTTAGAGAAGGTCGGCCTGGCCTTTTGGGGGTTAGCTAGATATTTGTTTATATTTTGTCTTTATGCCCATGTATATTATGTATATTAATTTTGCCTAGAAGCTTGGAACGCATAGCAATATTTATTTCCGACCTAATAAAATGTATAAGTTCTTGATCAGAACGATGAGCTGTGTCGATTCTACGTAAACTAGTCCATAAGTTTCAAAACTTTCGAGCTGAAATTTAGCAGTCTTCTTTTTACTGCAATAGAACCGATTGGTCATAAAATGGGTTTTACTAAGAAAATCAATTTTGTTTTCCATGATCAGCTTTCTTTAACTTAGAATTACGAATTACATGCTTTCAAACAATGCTACAAAATTTGATTGAAGTCGATGACTTTATCCTAAAGCTGTCATAGAACCAATCGGTTGGAAAATGTGTCTTACTAAGAAACTTATTTGAATTTGATCAAATTTTTAAGACAAAAAATCTGATTCCATATGATTTTGCATGTTGAATAAGATGAAGGTAGCTTTTTTGGTGTATTTAAACTTTGCACAGTCGAAGGTAACTTCGACATCCTGTTATTATAAAAATCAAAATATCTCGCTGTTTTATATCTTCCTGTTCTCAAAATTATTATTTTCGAGGCCCTATGGTCCAAGTGTATAATGCTACACAATTGTATTTTATTTTCGAAGATATGCTCGGTAATTCGGAACACTAATCCTAACCATAATCGAGGCTAAGTAAAACAATTTCTGAGCGGTTTGCACCTCTAAATAAAACCTGATAAATTACTGGGAAAAACTACCTAAATTTTTAAATTTTGAAAAGTTGCTTTAATGTTCTTCTAACTTTACTCTGTTTGGGATATGCAAAAGTACTTGCATAAATTGCATAATAAGATTATTTCTTGAGTATTTTTAAAAAATAAAATCATTGAAGATTTTATTTTTTTCTCATAAAAAATCATATTTTTTTTTCCTTAAATAATAATATTCACATTTCAAAAAAATTTAACAGTTTTTAAATTGCGGAAACGCTTAGATTATCCTTAATGAATTCTACTGTTACATATATTTTACTTATAAAGTTATTATAACCGACCTCTTTCTTTTTAGAAACTCACCTTCGGTATGGTTGGTTCGCGAGACAAAGCCAAAAACACACGATCCAATATAAGGTCCTGCTTCAGTAGGGCCTTCTCTTCAGCATACAAATCCACATCCCGATTGCGACAGCCAAAGAAAAGCCATAGTTTTGGCAATGGTGTCACAGCATCCAGTTCTCGCAGCACCTGATACTCCTGCCAAAAGGATCTAAATGGTGCAATACCCGTGCCAGGGCCTATCAGCACCACGGGACGACTTCTATCCGTGGGTAAATGGAAACCCAAAGCATTGCGTACAAACATATAAAGTTCATCGTTAGCATTCAAACCAGCCAGGTAGTTGGAACAGACTCCATAACGTTCATCGCCCTGACCATCTTCACTACGATACTTAACAATAGCCACTGTCAAATGTATTTCATCGCTCACCCTACGCGGCGAAGACGAAATCGAATAGAATCTGGACTGTAAGGGTGTAAGATGGGCCAGAAGTAGAGCAGCTGGTGGCCTACACGATGGAAACTCTTCGAGTACATCCAAAAGATGTGGCAAACGCCAATGTCGCCAATCTTCATAGGCCGAAGAATCATTAACTAGCAACTCCAGTCTCTCCTTGTCCGCATTATCTTCACACAATCCAGCCAGTAAAGTAAGCAACTGCCTTGAAGGTGGCGTGGTCAGGTCAAAGAAGCGCGCCAAAAGATTCCTTAAAGTATCAGCTGGTATCTTATCATGTTGTTCCCAACACTTGAATATGCCATTCGATGTTTGTTTCTCCTTCAGCAATTGCAATTGCAAAACTTCATCGGGATTCTCCACACCCACCAGACGCTCAATTAGACCATCGACCAACTGTTTACGATTCGCTGGAAATATGCCAACATGATCACCCGGCTCGTAATCCAAACCAGGAGCTGATATCTCTAGCAACATGGTGGTTTTGGCTCCTTCGCTCAATTTGGTCAAATTGTGGGGTTGCGCCTTAATCTTGCAACAGTAGACTTTTTTGTTGTGATACTTGGAGAGGGCACTGTCAAAGGTGGTGTTTGTCATAGACGGTACCAAACGCACATTGTTCACGGTAAGGGAGTCGTTTTGTAAAGCCAGCGAGGCATCTGAAAGACTTTCCTCGGGATCCAAACAGAAAGTTTCACAGGCCAGCTGGAAAAGTAAAAAAGATATTTGAAAAATTTAGAAGAATTATAACGGTATTTTGCGAGAACTAAATAAATGCTAAAAACTCACCTTGAACACCTCTGGAGCCCATTTCCTGAATGACTGCTCCTGACCGCACATTTCATCGCCATAGGCAATCTTTAGCAATCGCTCGCCACCCAATTCACCCAATATATTATCCACATACTGACCAAAAGCACAAAAATTCGGATATGCTGAAGAGCCAAGAGCAAAAACCGCAAATCGAACATTGGACAAGGGACCAAATGTTTCCTCCGTAAAGGTATCTGATGTGGAACCGCGTAACGAATCCCAACGATCGATTTTCTTCACCTGTTGCAGCGGCAGCTTCATAAAATCCTGTCGAGAGCTGGCCTTCATAAAGGATTTGGACGAAGTGACGCCCATGCTGGAAAAGGTAAAAGAAAATGTTTAAAATCGGATGGCTATATCTTATAGCTGCCGTAGAAAGGATGGGGTAGAATATGGTAAAACTCGGAACCTACACTCAAAAAATTTTGTTTTCTAAATTTAAGAAATTCACCCTAAAAAATTTATTTTTTTAATAAATATATATTTCTAGACTTGGGCAATTTTTTTTTTTAAATTACACTAGTTTACAAAAAAAAAAAAATAAAGACCCATTAAAGATGTTTATTTTTAATGATGTACTGTAATTGGGCTCAAAATTAATTCAAAATTTTTTTTTCTTTCGTACCCCCCTTCTTCACAAAAAAAAATTAAATGTCGTCAAAGGTAGTTAACCTAAAGGGTATGCAATTTTCAATAATCTAGTTGAAGATCATTTTCCAATCGGTTTAGTAGTTAAAAATGCTACAAGCAAAAATATTTCGAAAAAATCGATTTTTTTCTCAAAAACGTGCAAATTTGGTTTTCCTAAAATCTGTAAAAGGTTGAAACTGATAAAAATAAATGGTTTTTTTATTTTGTTCTTACGAATAGCACTTCTACAAAGAAAATAAGGCATTGGTAAAGAATATCTATGGATAAATAAAGGAGATGTGAGCAATTGAGTAAAAGTACTAACAGTCAAATTTCATTGTTTTATGTATTTATTAAAAAATATTTTTATTTTTTCTTCGTTTTTGGCCTTAATCTTAATTTTTTTCTGTGATTTGGCTTATATTGGAACTCTTACATTGAGCAAAAAGCAAAGTAAAAAAAAAAATTTTTTTAATGAACACGTAAAATAGTCAAATTTGACCCCTAGTTTTTTCACACAATTGCTTATAACTTCGCTATTTATCCACTGATTTTCGTCATCAACGCCTTATTTTCTTCGTAATAGTGCAATTTGTAAGAATAAAAGAAAAACAATTTTTTGATTTTTATTTTCAACCATTTACAGATTTTAGAAAATCAAATTTTTCACGTTTTTGAGAAAAATCATTTTTTCGAAATATTTTTGCTTCTTACTTTTAAACTACTAAACCGATTGGAAAATGTTCGTTGACTAGATTATTGGGAATTGCATAACCTTTTGATTAATCCCTTGCTTGACTTCATCTAAAGTTTGTAACTCGAGATATGGCTTAAAAGGTATGGATACATATCGAAAACTAAAAAAAATTCTAACTCAAAAACGTATCCATACAAAATTTTTTGAAATTCATTTTTGAGTTCAGCATTCCAAAATACATCATTAAAAAATAATGGCTTCAATGGGTCTTTTTCGCTGTAAACTAGTGTTATTAAAGCATTTCCCAAAAATAAAATATTTTCTTAAATTTAAAAACTAAGTTTTTTTAAATTTATTTAAAAACTAAGTTTTTTTTTAAATTTATGGTTATTTTTCAAAAATACTTTTATACACATTTTCTTAAATTTAGGGCAGATTTACCTTCGTATTTAGAAAAGAATTACATAGCACGTATTCTAAAAACAAAGGCGCAACCATTAGAGTTAGAAAATCGCCATTACTTTAAGAAGCAAATTTCTCCAATTTAGAAAAATTGGTTTGGAAATTCGGCCCCAAATTTAAGAAAAATTAATTTAGAAAATAAATTATGAGTAAAAATCACCCGTGACATATTCGACGGTTTTGAAAAGAGGGCAAATCTATAAGACGTAATCTGTCAGCATAAGGAGGAAGGTTTATTTTTGGATTCCATCCGAGCTATATAATAAGAACTGCTTTTGCACAGATTCAATACGGTCCTGGTGTACTTTATACTGATGTGACCAGACACATGAACAATATTCGAGAATATGTTTATTGATCTTGAGCTTTTTTTTTTCTCTGTGTATCTTCGAATTCTCTTGACCATCTTTTTTTTTAAAATTAGGCTTTTACAGTGGTGTTGCAATTGAGAGTTAATAATTTGTCTAAGAGTTTTGGAATCGTGGAGTATAGTTCTCGATGGTATGATAAAAGACTCTTTCCAAATGGTAGGAAAGTGAGAAAGTTCGAGAGATAAGTTATATAATCTAAGCAAAGGGATAGTAATAAAGTCAACACAAAATTTTAGCATACAGCTTGGGACGTTGTCAGGGTCAGGTGAATAAGAGGTTTTGATTGTTTTAATATTTTCTTTTATAATCGAGACGGTACTAATGGAAGAAATCGATCCATTTAGATGTGGTAATGAATAAGGATAAGATTTAATGAGAGATGCATTAAAGGAATATGTTGATTGGAAAAATAAAGCAAATAAATTGGCAATTTTAGTCCCGATAGAGAGGTAGGAGAGAGGATGAGTTTCGTTTGGTATTGACGAAATTATAAAATTCTCGAGGATCATTACGAAAATTAAGCCTATATCGATCAAGATAGCTCCTGTATTAGGTAATATTTTGCAGATGCTTTACGTGGAAATTTCGCGTTGTTGTTGCATAATGCACCGTTCTTTCTTTTCGTTTGATTTTGTGTACAGTTTGTACGTGCAAATTTTTGTCATTTGTTTATTTTTTTATTTATTCCATTCTCTCTACCACAAGCGCTTCGTGAGTGAGAATTTAAAAGGAGAAACCTTTGGAATCATTTTTAAGTGGTAAGTACTTAACATAACATTTATATGTAGGTAAACTTAAGGTTTTCCATGCAAAATATTTTAATTTGTAGATTTAAATTTTACAGAAGATTCATTGAAGATTTTAACATGGGATCAGCTTCGTTCAATAATACCCAAAGACCTGACTCTGCCAGCAGTGATATTCTACTTTAATCTGCAAGTAATCATTTAAAGCTTTCAGCAACCCATCTACACAATTTCACATTTGGATAACAACATTAAACCAAGTTCTTACTTTTAAGTCATATTCATATATAATTATATCATGTCATATTATAATTATAAATATAATAATTTCTTGATTCAAGAAAACATATTTTTAATCTTAGTAAATGCTTAGTAAACTCTTAAAATTATAGAGTATTTCATAATAGAGAAAATAGTTTTCCTATTAACTAGAAAATGCTTTCCTAATTTAAGAAAATATTTTCTAGTTGAAAAAAAAATGGTTTTTAAATTTAGGAAATACTTTCTAATTTTAGAAAATTTTTAATATTTTAGAAAAATGTTTTGTACTAAGGAAAAACTTTCTATAAATAAGAAAAATCTCGTTTAATTTAAGAAAGTTTTTGTCCTGTTTCTAAAAAATATTTTCATAAAAAATGGCGAATCGCGTTTTAGTGCGAATTTCTTATTTTGCCCTTTTTTTGAGTGTATTAAAGTGCCCAAATTTTGCTATTCAAATATTTCCCTTAATATTGGAACCTATATTTTACAATATAAAAATCGA
>JAEIFT010000970.1:0-27439 GCA_018904225.1 Lordiphosa mommai | reverse complement strand
TCTGTTCAATTACGCTTAATTTACGTAAAAACAAGTTCCTTTTTCGAGACAAGCTCAACTGTAAGGGAAAGATTATGTGGCGAAATGTTACTACTTACTCTTCTTAGCATATATGTATGTACGGCGTTAGCTTTATATCAGTATAGCCCCCAAAAAAGGTTTAAAAGGGTTTAAAAATCGTTTTGTAAACGATTGAATGAATATAATATAATATTTTCTCCAGCTGGGGTAAAAGATTTACCCCAATGTGAAAATAGTAAATCAGTTTATTTTCCTTTACAAACATTTTACTCAAAATCCCCGAATGGGGTTTATAAAGAAAAAAATTTCACCTCTATCACACTTTTTCTTCTTTATCAAAAAACAAACAAATTTCGTTGCGATTTTTTAAATGTTGATATTCAGTATAGATGGAAAGAAAGTTCGGTTCCATCCTATACCGATCCCGCCTAGTCTTTTCCGACCTGTTTCAAACCTAAATTTTTAATTCAGTCCCGTTCCGACTCCGAACCCAAGTTGTAAACTTGTACTAAAGGTACAAAGAGTATCTAAAGTTTGTACCAGCCAGAAGGAATCATCTCCGATCCTTTAAACTACATATTTTTGATAAGTATCACTTAGGAGTTATCAGTTAGAGTTGGGCTTGACTGATTTTCCTACTTAGAAAAGGGTAAAATTTAATTTCAAAGTATTGCATAACGCACATTCGAAACATATTTCTCAGCAATCGTCTAACCAAGCGTGGCTTGAGTCTTAGCATGCTCATTTCAATTAAACTTTCATGAGAACAACTGAAACAAAAAAAGGGACGTTTGAAAACAATTATTTTGTCAATTATTGCATTGATGGCTCTGACTCTGCTTGCAGGTCTTAGAAAACAGAACTCTCTGCAGAACAGTTGATTGAGACACTAAGTTATTTTGAAATCTACTAGTACTACTTTTTTCTTATAGCAATACTAAACAATATATTAAAAAATCGCAACACTAATTATTTCTTTTTTGATCAATTAGACAAAGTGTAATTTTTTTTCAAGTGTATACTTTATGAGGTCGAAGACGCTTCCTCATATGAAAGAGTACAAAAACTATTTTCAAGGCGGGGTGCAGGGCGGGAAAAAAAAAGGTAGTGTTGTTTTTTTTTGAACTAAGTACTAATGCAATAAAGAATTTTAAATTTATAAAACATATCATTAAGCCGACCTTAGTCATTTGTTAGATAAAGGCTGGGGGCCCCGACCCTCAAATTAAATTATTAAGTACGAGTCAAACTTGATTGTGCTGAAAACCAGTACAAAGGATTAAAACAGTCCTAAAATTCTTGCATTAATCTGAAAAGTTTCATTTTAAGGTTCGGATCCTGAAAACCAAATAGACTTGCATAGAGATTAAAACAAGTTCGGAATTGCAATGTCATAGCGAAAGAACGAAAATTAATTGAAAGTTCGAAACTATTTATCTCGGCCACTCTTTTTACATTTTATAACAAACTAAAATCAATAAATCCCGTGAAAAGCCTATTACGAGCAAAGACGGGATCGAGATAAGAATTTCAGAATTGGTAAATTCGTACACAAGTTAATCCTTTAATGATTATGTTTAGTCCAAATATTTCGGGGTTTTCTTCTGGAGGAGTTTATCTTTACGCGAACTAAGTTATCGCAATACTTTTTAGGTCTTCGTTTTTTTTCCAAAAATTTAAAAAAATTTCCAATGTTTGCTCTTTTGGCCAATTTTCAAAGGAGTCTATAACATTATTGACATTATTTCCTTCTTTACAATCAGACAAAGTGACTCTTCAAGACTTAATTTTGAATAATCTCATTAAGAATTTCTTTCGTTTGTAAAATTACTAATTATTGTGAACCGAACCTTATTTTTGGAAGTGTTCTGGTGGTCCGGTTTGGGTTCTAGTTTTCCGGTTCGGGTTCGAGGGGTCAAAAATGTAAGAGGTTCGGTTCATTGTCCGGTTCGGGGAAGCCAAGTTTCAAGTCGATCGTTTGAGTTCGCATACAACTTTTCTGAGCTTTTGTACTTCCTTCGTAGTATCCACTTTAACCAAAATCGAAAGCTACACGTTCTGTATTTTATGTTTAGGGTACGCCTTTGAGAAAGGTGTAGATCGGAACACGGAAGGGTTAACATCCTATGTTTTTTTTACAGTATGGGACAACCTCCGTTAAATTTGATGATTTAATTACGCGATTTATTTCACTTCTTGTTACAGATGGGCAGGAGACCGGATTCCCACGGGATTCCCGAAATTTTCGGTTGAAAATAGTGGAACATTTTTTAATTTAGTTATAATAGATTCATCTTGTTATGTTCCGAGGATTTTAAATTCTTTTCCGACTAGCCTGGGGAAGTATTCCAATTCGGGTTCCGGGATCCAAACTCCCGCGCCCTCTGGTTTTTTTCTTAACTTAAATATACTTTTTTCCGCGGTTTAGTACAAATACCGAGAAATCACAGTAGATAAACATTAAAGCATCAGGACTACCGGATAAATCACTAAACAATTAAAAAAGAAGTTGATACATCAAGTGAATTTGGAAACAGTTTAGGGCTTAATCTTTGCATGCCTTTCCCCGACTTAATTCTCCTAACTGAAAACCGTTTTTTGGGGATCTTGAATGAAAGGCTCCCCCTCTCTTTTGGATGCCTCCTACCTCTGCCCAGGTATTTGTATGAAATAAGTTTTGATTGAGTCTCTCACCTGGCAACGCAGCCCAGGCCTTTAAGTCCACATCTCTCACATAGGTGGCATCCATGGCCTCGACGCACAGCGACTGCAAATGTCGCGTTATGGGCAGAGAGCGATTCAATTGCACCCAACTGCTCATGGTATAGGTTTCTCGGCCCTTATCCTCCTCGGGTGTGCGTATTGTATGTGGATTCTTTTGACGCAACTTGGCCATGGCATCCGATGAAATGAAATCGCCCTTATTGAATTTGGTGGCAAAGCACATGACCTGATATTGACTCTGACCACGTTCCTCTTCGCCCAAGACCAAGGCTTTAAGGATTTGAACCTCCTGAGGGGGGAGCGAGAGGGGAGGACATACATATATGGGTGGATTCTGGTAATTTATGGAAATGGCTACTTACATTACGAAAGTCAATGACTTGGGTGATGAGGGTGCCATCGGTTTTTTGAAACTCCAGTGTGATGAGATCCTCGCCTATGTTGGAGGTAATGCTCTCCTGTATGACTTCACCGCCCTGAAAGCCCAAAAGAGAGAAAGAGAGAGAGATACGCAACAGGTGTTAAATAAGTAAAAACAAAAGGAGCGACCAAGGGACCATGAACTAAATTAAAGACTTTTCTACAAATCTAGTTCAACAGCAGCAAAAATTTGCTCCGTACACGTGAACATGAGCAAACATGTTGCTGCTGTGTGTGGTAAAGGGAAGGGGAAGGGGGGGGGAGAGAAATGGGGTGGTTTGTTGTTGTTGTTTGCACAGGGTAAACAAAAACTGACGTATGAGCAGAAATTGTGGGAGGGAAACAGAGAGGAGGCAGACATTTTGGGGCCAGGGACACAGCCAAAACAATGAAGGATGTCACATGTAAACATACACACACACACACGCGCGCACACACACGGACACATATAAGCTTTTCCTTTGCTTTCATTTAAAATTAATGAAAAAGTCTTGAAACATATTTGTTGTTTATTTATATTTTATGTTTAAAGAGAGAAAGAGAGAGTCTCTTTTGTTTTGTTTGCCGCGCTCTCTCATTTTCGAAATTAACAGTTCGAAAAATTTAATAGCAGCTGCTGCTGCTGCTGCTCTGCCCCGTTTGTCTTTATTTTCATTTCTCCACCGGCTCAGCACGCACCTGATTTTGTACATTGATCAGCAATTGCGCCTTCGTTTGTCTGGCCAGCAACAAATTGCATAGCATAAACCATAAAAAACCGCGACTATGTTTGAAATAATGAAAACGACTGACAGTCCGTTCGCCGCAGCGTAGCCGACTTCTGTGCTGGTTTGTTGTTGTTGTTCTTGCTCTTCTTATAGTTGAGCTCTTTGTGATGGGTTAAACGCCATCTTGTTTCGGCTTGTCGCAATGCACGATAGGCCAATGCCGCTTGAAACTGCGGCCCATCCGCATTTAAAATCATTTTATTAGCACACTGTGGCAGCACTTGCACTTGATTTTTTGTTTAATTCGCGACGACAGCGTAATTGAAAATGTTTAAGGGCCCAACCAAAAATGCCGTTAATCAACCGCACGCTTCGAAGTACTGAAAAGAACTGAACTATTGACTCCAAATGACGGCATATTGACGCGAAATGAGCAAAGCAGTGCGAAAGAGAGAGGAACAAATTCGAAAACAGCTGCAGTTAGTAGAGTGACCGTATAGCCAAAATACCAAAGAACAGGGTTGTCTTACTGTGGCGCGCTCAAAATTTAATTTTGAAATTTAAATTTGACAAAAGAAAACTTTTTCATTTCAAGCTAAATAACTTGAAAACAATTGACTAAATGGCTGGTGTTTTTCTGCAGGTCTGATGGTCACACTGCAAAAAGCTGTTTCTCGAAAGCAAATTAGTTTCAGAAATTCTCAACACAATTTTTGGGAAAATTTGCCTATTAGTAAGCAGACATCACTTTTAAGGGCGGCGCTGTTAAGTAAGTTGAGTGTGACCAAACAAAATTCCGTAACATTCAGTATAACCTCAAAATTCATCGTTATCTTTTTTTGTTTTTGATGTTGTACACGGTATGCCCCCTGATTGAGAATAATATGAGCTATTTTCCCTAATTTTCGTAGCCAATTTCTCCAAACAGTTTTCGAGAAAATCAATTTTAAAGTTTTTCATATTGATACTTTTGACAAATCTACCGAAGCTTGAATAAAAATAAAAGTTTATGCTATTATTAACAGTTTCCAATTTAGTTTGGTTTAATTAGTTGAACAAATGCTGAGAAATTTGAAAAAAAAATTTTTTTTGTTCCAAATTCCAACCGATTCCGAATCGTCGCTAAGCGAATGTCGCTATTTTGACGCTCATCAATTTTTTTCAGGATTTAATTGAATGAAAATAACATAAAATAACATATTTATAACTTAATTTATTATTTCAATTTTCACTAGCCAAATCTAGCTTGAAAACAGCTAAATAAACAGTACCCACGCTAATTACCTTTCTTCTGCTTGCCACAAACGGTCACACTGCAACCGCCAAGCCAAACAGCTGTTGCAAAAATGATAAGCCAAATCAATTGCATATATTTTAATCTTACAAACCAGATCATCATCAACAACAACAGCAGCAGCAGCTAATCCTTACATAATGACCCAGAAACTGTGTTATCGCCAACAACAATTGCGTGCCATTTGGGAGCAAGCGGTGCGGGCAGTGCATCCGGAAAATATATTTGCTGACTATCAACACTTTGATTTGCGACCGCAGGCGAATGGATCTGGAAAAGCCTGCATCAAACTGAATGGCCAACAACTGGATATTAGCGGCAAACAATGTCACATTGTGGGCTTTGGCAAGGCGGTGCTGGGCATGGCCCGGAGAGTACATCAGGATTTGGGCAGCTATTCCGCTGGTGGTATACTCAGTGTGCCCGTGGATACGCAGGCAGCGCAGCAGGAAGATAAGCTAACCATATACCAAGGAGCTGCTCTTAATCTGCCCGATGAGATGGCTTTGAAAGCGGCCCAGGCCATCAAAGAGCTGGCCCAGCGTATGACCTCACAGGATATACTTTTGGTATTCATTTCAGGTGGAGGATCAGCTTTGTTACCTTTGCCTCAACCTCCATTAGGCTTATCGGATAAGCGTTTCATAGCGGACAGGCTGATGAAACGTGGAGCCAGCATACAGGAGTTGAATACAGTGCGCATAGCCTGCTCCCAGATCAAAGGCGGACGACTGGCCCAGGCAGCCAGTCAGGCGGGACACTTGATTACCTTTGTATTAAGTGATATAGTGGGAGATCCTTTGGATTTAATAGCCGGTGGTCCCACCGTACAGCCTTTATATAAAGAAGGTGAAGCCACCGCTGCTGATATACTCCACAAATATGAAGTTTGGACCGAACTTAAGCCGGAAATACAACAAGTTTTCTTAACCCAAGACAGCCGAGAGCCTTTAAAGTTACCACCCAGCCAGGTGTTTGTGGTGGGCAGCAATATTTTGGCCACCTCTGCGGCCAGTCGGGAGGCCACCAAACTCGGCTATATACCACATATACTCAGCTCTACCCTACAGGGTGAGGTAAGCCAAGTGGCTGCAGATTATCACAGATTACTGCAAATAATACAGGAAGCTAAGCAACACAAGTTGGTGACAGAGCAACAGCTCAGAGAGAAATATGCCTATGGAGAGGACAGTTTTCAGGGATTTAAAAAGTGTTTGGAACAACATTTGGAAAGCCAAAAGCCACTGTTGCTCATTGCAGGCGGAGAACCGGTGATAAGGGTAAGTGAATACAGTCGAAGGCATAAATATAAATGTTGAAAATATTGTATATTTTTTTTCAATTCATTGGTTAAAAGCAAATCAAATCTTTTGGCTTTAGATTCATGGAGCGGTTGCAGATAGTCGCTGAATCTAGGTTCAGATTCATACCCTGGTTCAGGCTCTGTTTTAATTTTAGAAAATGTTCATGTTTTTGATTTCAAATATGAAATTGAGAAGGATATAAAAAATGCATTCATAGCTTTTTCTTTTTTTGAAAAAATGTATGTCAAATAATATTTCCCAGTAAATTCCTATCTATTTCGCTCTATGAATGTTTAATCATTTCAAATACAAGAAAAAAACGCTCAGCTAATACTTAAGTAGCAGAATCAGTTAATACAATATCAAGTTTGATAAGGGAAAGAAAAAAAGAAAGAAAAAAAAAAAAAAAGAGGTGCGATTATTTTATGTTCCCTGAAATAGTAATTTTTAAAGAGATTTTTTTATCGAAATAAAAATGAGGTTTATTCTTAATTGCATGTAAAATAATCTAGAATTGACCCTTAAAAATGAAACCGGTCGATTTCAACCAAATTGGTCCTCGTTTAAGGGGAGAGCTCGTATATTTCACCATATCTTTAATAGGATGCCTTAATAATTTGGAGGTAAAAAGTTACACAAATGCAAATGATCATAAAATAGCGTCAAACAAGCAATCGCTCTTTAAAATCTGTAAAAAGAAAAGGGCCAAGTTATATTTAATCCCCGAATTATATAGAAAATCTTATTTAGAACTAGTTTTGGGTTTCAAGCTCTTATATAGAAAGAATATTGTACTAAGACGTATTTAACATGGAAAAATAAATCTAATAACAATAAGTTATACAGGATTCATTCAATTTTTTTTTTAAATCTGGTAAATGAATTTAACAATTAATTTAGTCAAAAAACTATAGTTCACAAATAGTCAATAAGTGAATAGTTCAAGAAATGAATAGTTCATTCTATCTAGTTCAAGAAAATTGGCACAACTCTACTTTACTTTGCAAAATCTGCATAGTTGGGTGTTTGATATGCCCATCAGGTGTACATTGCAGCCTGCAGTGGCCCATGTTGAGACCTTTATGGATCTTGAGGGCATTCTTTTCTTGTTGGAAAATTTTTGCATTTTTTATTCAGGCCAACCGAACTCATAACCGGAAATGGAATCGTTTCGGTACGGTTTATTTCCTAGACGAGTTTGATATCGTAAAGCGCCTACTTTAAGACAAAAATTATTGTAAGTTTAGAACATTTTATTATGAAAGTCAAGTGATTTTCTTACCACCTTTTAAAGGACTTTAAGTTGTCGGGATGCAATCGGGTATCCACATCAACTAATTTTGTCCATCTCCTGCAATTGTCATCAAATTTTTCAATAATTATAATATGTCATCATTCAACATTTTTTTCAATTGGAAGTTGCTGATTGCTTTGTTTAAGTTTCCTAAATTCTGTTTAATCTTCAGTGTGTGTTACTCTAACTTAATCAGCAAGTGTTCTTGTCGGTTAAGAAATTCTTAGTCACCAACTTTATTTGGATATCCGACATTTTTCTTCCATGGATGCAAGTGGCTGAGAATCCAATTGATACACACTGTTCTCAAGATGATGAGGTGACAATACTCACTGCATTCCTGCTCCCCAAGGAATATGAACATTTTAAAGCTATTCAAATGTTTTTCCAAACTTTCTTAACAGCTAGAATGGTGCTCGAAAATAAAGTGTGAACCACTGTTTTGCTCCAAAAACCAATTTTTAACCGAACCGGTGGTATAAAACCTCCATGAACCACTGCACCGAACCAGTCATAATTCCCGAGCGGCTTGCATTCCTGGTGTTAACTCCATCAGAACTTCTAGAGCCGCTGTCGGACAGGTCATGCATTTGAAATTGCGACTTTATAGTGAACAGATTTGTTTTATCTCCCCACAAGACAGATCCATAAGTAAGCATCGGTTGCACTACCATGAGGTATGTGTGGGGCCATGCCCCATGATTGTCTGGCTATGCTTCTGCATGTGTATAGTGCTATCGTACACTTGCTTAGTGTATATTCCATGTGATTGTTAAATCTCAGATTGTTGTCTGGTGTAATAAGGCAGCCAGATATGCGTATTGGTCTTATTCTGCTAAGTTAATATCTTCGAGTAAACTTTGCTATGATAGTTTTTGTGTGGTTTAGGTAAAGCCCATCCTCCATGCACCAATCTGACGTCACTGTCAGTCCCCTTTGAATTTGAAACATAGGGTTTTCTCATATTTTCTTCTCGTTATTATATCTACATATGTCATCGGCGTAAACCTGACATGTTATGCTCTTGGACAAGTTTATCTACCAGTAGGCTTCACAACTGAGGAGAGAGTACTCCTCCCTGAGGTCATCCTCTTATTTTGGTTACCGTGATGGTTTTTCCTAAAAGTGTGTCACAGTGTTATAGATTTTCTTAAATTTTGGTCAAATTCATCCAAATTACTTATTTTTTATTCAAAAACAAACCGCACTCAGCAACTCTATCCTTTGTATAACGAAAGCGTTACTTATTCCTTAATATTCGTTTAGAAGTATTTTATTTACCATTTAGACGAGATTGAGTTATCATTGTCTTTAGCCTTCTCAGGGCCAGCCTTATACATACGCTCTTGTTTTAAATATAGAAACATACATGTGTGTCTGCCTATTACTGTAGTTTCCTTAAAATGAAAAATTTAATTAATATTCTTTATTCTCTTTTATGTTCACAGGTCACTGGTTCCGGCTTAGGTGGTCGCAGTCAGCATTTGGCTTTGCTCATGTCTCAATCCTTGCATCGTGATGAATTGTTAAGAGATTGCCTATTCCTGGCCGCCGGCACGGATGGCATTGATGGTCCCACCCAGGCGGCTGGTGCCTTTGGTCATGGCTCCATTATTGAAACATATCTCAGTTCACATACTCTGGATGAACTGGCCGAAATATTGCGCAATTGTGATAGTTATAATTTCTATAAAAATCTGTCTCAATCAGAGGATTACCACCTACGCACCGGTCATACGGGTACCAATGTAATGGATCTACATTTTCTAGTCATACCCTAAAAAAAAACAAAAAAACGCTTTGTTCTTGAACCATAATTTTGTCAATTAATAATTTGTTTTTTTACGATTTTCCTGCTCAACTTTACGACTTTTTTCATTAACATTATTTAAGAGAATTCCCAGCGACAGCATAAAATGGCAATTAGTTGCTCTTTCTCTCTGTCTCTCATTCCTTGGCCATGATTTCATAGCCAATTTTGAATAAAAAAAAAAATAATAATAAAAATAAAATTGAGTTTTTGAGTAATTTTTATAGAAATATTTGCTGTTTCTGCGTCTCGCGCGCCATAATTGCAATTAAAAATGTAAATTGATTTTGTTAAGTTTTATTTTTAGCGTCGCCCAGTTGCAAGTTTTGACCGAACA
Source organism: Lordiphosa mommai (assembly GCA_018904225.1). Classification (NCBI taxonomy): domain Eukaryota; kingdom Metazoa; phylum Arthropoda; class Insecta; order Diptera; family Drosophilidae; genus Lordiphosa; species Lordiphosa mommai. Next base: position 17,528 of record JAEIFT010000970.1, on the reverse strand, counting down.
AACACTTTGCCTTTTTCCATAGTTTTTTCTAATTGCGCTTTTTATTGTTTACTCACTGTGTAATTGTTGTTGTTGTTGCTGGAACTTTAATTATAAGTTTTGCTTTTTTTATTTGTGCCGCGCATTTGGCACAATTATTAAATAATCTCATTCGTCGTTGTCTGAGCTATTTGTTTGTTTATTTTTTTTTTTTTTTTTGCTCGATTTAGTTGCATATAAAAATAAAAATCTCTGACTAAGTGTCCAGTTACTAGGAATTTAATCAGTCCGCCTAGAGATAAATTAAGTATGAGGAACTATTTTAGAAATATAATTCAATTATGTTTCAACAATTTGAACTTGACAAAAATCCACTCTCTAACAGAAATGTTTTGAATTAATTCCCTAAGAAACCGGATCTAACACGGCAATGCCAAAAACGTTGGGGAACAAAATGTTTTATATTGTCTTCTTTAACTCATTCCACACCATCTATTTATTTTGGTGTATTGAGATTAATTTATGTATGACTGCTAAATGCCGTTTCTTGAGTTTGAACTGAAAATTCCTTTCAGCGATCTTGTATGTGGGTTGTGGCTGAGGGATGACATATGATATCAATGTTAATAATTGCTTATAAAAAACTGTTTTTTTATACTTATAATTATGCAAACTTTTTTATATATAACTATTCATAAGTATATTTAGAATATTAAAAGGGCAAATGCCATTGTAGATTCAATAATAAAATACATTTTTCTTTTTTAATGGCTTAAAATTTCGTTTTAAACAGAGATTCAAGCCGGTTCTGAACCGTTCCAAACACTTATTTGTCCTCGTAACCGAGCCGGTGTTTTTTCGCAAATGCTGAACCAAACCGGTTCGGTTTAGTTATCGATGAAATAAATGATGTAAAGCAGGAGTGCCTACTGAAAGCATATGGAAGAGCAGACACCAATATATGAATAATATCTTTTTTTCTAAAAAATCACTCGTGGACTGAAACAAATTCTGCTTTTACGTTGTCTTGCACTTTTGATTAAGCTGGTTCTTGTGTTCGAGCAACTACAGCCAAAGGGGAAAAAGAGAACAAACTCAAGTTATGTCGATGGTTTTGCTAATAGTTTCCGCGTGTGACTTTTTATGCTCGCGACTATTGCGGTGAGCTTACCAATAACAAAAGAGCCCTGCGAGTATTGGCGTTGGGTACCTCTGATGTAGAAACTTCGATATTGTATATGTGAATTTATCAATTTTTCTTTGCAAAACGTTCAAGTCTTCTATTTAACGTTCATAGAGAGATTAGAACGCATTCTTGTCGTTCTGAGGATAGACTGGAGCTTGCTTTAGCTAGGCCATTTGACATTTTGTTTTCGCGGACATTTTGGTTGTGAACTAATGGACGGGGCCTTCACATCTGTCTTTATCACGGCAGCAATCCGGTTTTGAACCGAACCGGTTCGAACCCGAAATTCCGAATAATCATTCACCCTGAACCTTAAACAATTTCGAAACAAAACATTCGGTTCGGTTCAGCCAATGTTACAAGTCTTAGTTAATAGAGTTTTTCAACCATAATAATTATTATTAAATTATATATTATATAATAGATTAACAATTATTCAAAGAAATACTAATAATTATTTTAAATAGAAAGTAAATGATTTCGTATGTTGAAGTAAACTAAAGTTCAGAAATCCGAAATATTTTTTTATATTTTTAGCAACAAAATTTTATTTTTTATAAGAATTTGAGAAAACTCGGGACGAACCAAGGCTCGAACCAAACACACAAAACATTGAAGTTCAAATTTCTTAACCTTATCCATGGTTAATTTTGGTTCACACCCGCGAATAGGATCTCTGCAAAAATTATTTGGGTTTGCAGCCCTGGACTTTAATTACCAAGCGCGGTTCCTCAATTCTGTCTATATAATAAATATATTTCTATTCCGAATTAAAGATATTTAAATTCCATCTAATTTTACATAATTGTTAAATGTCGTAAGTTCCATTTAGAAAGTTCGGAAATTTGAAAATGGAATCCATGAGCCATTGAACCAAACCAAAATTGCGGTACGGATTGCTACAAAAACCATATTAGGAACCAAACTGAAGGTTTAAAATCTCAGTGAACCACGGAACCGGACCATGACTTATTTCCAAGCGGTTAGAATTTGATAAAAAAAAAAACCCCCAACAAATTTGGTTTTTTAAGAAGTTCTTCCAGCGTCGTACAGCTAACCGGGAATATACCTTTTGGGTTTCTTACTTGCCATATCAACTTTTCTTGGAATTACCATACAGTATTAGCTTTGAAATAAATTATCCCAGATAATTGTACGATTTTTTTAAAAGAAAATTTATGTACCATTTGGAATATATGTAGAGTCTGTGGAGACTTTTTGTTTCTTTTAAAAAAACAGATCCTTTTGTGTTGATGTGCGGGAGGCGCGCTCTGTGCTCCATCCTATTTGTGCTGGTGTCCCACAGGGAAATGTTCTTGGCCCTGTTTTATACACTGTTTAAATAACTGATCTTCCCACCTACCTATGCAGATGACACAGTGTTTCTGGCTTCAAGTACCAGCCCCAGGTCTGCATAAAAATCAAAAAATCCTACACTATCTCTTACAACCCAATAGAAGATCGATTCGGGATATAATTTTAAGTACATTTTTCCCTTTTATTAAATTTTGAAAATTAACCAGTCGCGATTTTCTCATAAAAAAAGGATTTGCTCACAGGTACAAAATATTCTTCACTTAATTCCCAAATCATTGATAAATAAATTTCTTCAGTTATTTACGAAAAGTTACTTCATTCTCAACCATTGTAGTATCTATTTCCCCCAGCTAATTAAACTGACTGCCTTCAATTAAGCTCTGCACACACTTCGTCAAGGGCCTGTGGCCCACGTTCAGATCTCTGCACAGCGATTAGAAATATTTCCGTTTCCGTTTGGACTTTCTGTTTGACTCTAACATCAGCATCTATTTATACATATTTAACAGTTATTGGACGAACCAACCACCCACCAGCCGGAATACATGGTTGCATAGATGAGTATGGAATGTCGCGTCAATTTGTCTGGCTTGGCAACACACACAATCTTTGAGGCTGCTGCTGCTGTTGCTGCTGCTGATGGAGCAGATGCGGCCATCGAGTGAGTGAGTGAGTGCAAGTGTCGCGTTGATTTATTAATTAAGCATTGGAGCGAGGCAGAGACAGAGACAGAGACGATGACGGTGATGGCCTCCAGAGCAACGCGTGGCAGCTGATGATGCTAATGAAGTACTCGCTGGAAATATTTAATTAACGATCCCCGATTCGATCGTGATCTCGATTCCGCAGCATACATAGTTTGTATGATTGTACATAGATGCTGCGTAGATCTTGACTTATGACATCACACAACCACCCGGCAGCAGCAGCCAAACCAGCTGGCGCTGGCACTGATCTTTGCCAGACAAACTGACGGCACTTATCGCGCATACGCCGCGTGGCCCAAAAGCGAACAATTAAACACTGTTTTGCACTCCTCCTCTTTGACACTCGGTACGCTGGTCGTTTGTGCTTAATTTTGTCTAGACAATGGCAAAGTTCATTTCGTACTCATATAACGAAAATATGTACGAGTACATATCGTATAATATATATATATATATATATAGACAAAGTTCAATTAACGCTTTTGTCACATGGTTTTTTAGTTGAGGGCAAGATAAAATATAAAGAGCAAACATTTGCATATTATGATGATGATTCATTATCAATCACCAAACTGGAATGTCTTAATTTGAAGCATCTGTTTGTAAGGGGAGGGAGGAGGTGGAGATCGTCATATTAATTTAGAAGACATTTGTAATTTCAAAGTGTTTGTAAGGAGGCCTGTCCTGAGTTAATTTTAAAAAAATTTTTAGATTTAAAAAACAGTTCTGATTTAAAAATTATTAAATATTTTAAACAGTCATTTTTTCTGATAAGTAAGTTTTTCTCTTACATTAAAACAAGAACTTGCATACCTAAAAATAAATTTGTGTAATATAAATACAGTAGAACTTTTTATTTTTTCTTAATAATATTTTGTGGTACAATATTTTAACAGAATTGCAGATTTTAAAAAAAAACCTCCAAAAAACAACTTTTTTTTTTTTTTTGACAAAATATTCGGATACTGTTTTTCGGTATTTTCTGAAATTCAACAATAAAAACAAAGTATTATTCGCTTATCTTAATAAATTCTTATAACAAATAAAGAGTACATAAAAAAAGTAAAAATGTTTTTTGGTTTCGTAAGGTATTCCCAATTTGAAAACGAGGGTTTTCTATTGAATCAAATGAGGCTATTAAAGATCCGACGGCCATAAATTAACCAGAACCCAAGAAGTTAAAACTGTAGGTCGAAAATCTATCATCACTCCACAAGCAAAATACTGGAATCAGTTGAGAATGGTAAGTTCAGATTTGTGTTACAATAATTTACATATTCCATTGCATACTTTTTTGGTGTGGCATTGTTAGTTCATTTCGTACTCAATCCAAAAAAGGATGTACTTTAATTTAGAACGATTTTTCTATATTTTTTCGGCTCACTGTATATTCGAAAGAATTTTAAAGAATGTTTGTTATAATTTCAATAAGAAAAAATTGTTCACCTAAAAAAGAATGGGGAGCTATATTCGAGTTTAAGAAAATTAATTTCATACCGACTTACGAATTAAAATTTTAATTACCAAAAACTTGGAACAATACCAGAATTCATCTATCAACCCGAAAAGCCTCATTTCAAGTTCGGATCCTACTTGAAAATCACATCCAAACATTTCGGGCTTTGTAAATTCTTATTCAATCTTAATCCTTTCGTACTTGGTTTGAGTACATCAGGGATCGACCCACTTCTAACGTCGTGAAGGATTAATTTTCGTTTGGATATCTCGGATTTTGTTTTGATTTATATACTAAAGTAAGTCCAGAAAAAAACATACTTTAAATTTACATTACAAAACCGTACGATTTCCATACCCATCGCTATAGAACTCTGTGATTCGTTTTTTTTTAAGTGTACCCTACGGTTATAAATCAAGTCTAAGAGCAGACCCAGCGGAAAGACTAGTTGAAATTTTTCAATTGTACTCCGACTCAATTTTTATACCAAAGTCACAAAGGAATCATCTCCGATCTTACAAAGTATAAATATTCTTGATCAGCATCAACATTTGAGTCGATAAGGCCAAGTCAGTCCGTCCCTCTGTCTGTCCTTATGAACGCACAGTTCTCAGAGGTTTAAGGTGTACGCAACATACACTCCTTTTACGTGCAGGCAGATAAAATTTTTTGTTCACTTCTACCTAAAATTTATAATGTCGGCAAGAATTTTTGTCTTTAGATTTCATTAAACTCAAAGGTAATTTGTTCGACCGCCTTTGACTATCTTTTTGGGCAGCTGCAGTATTCCAACTCTTGTAGAACTTTTCGTGCTTATTGGCAAAAAACAAGACCAACTGTTGCCTTATCAGAAACGAATGTTTTACCATTTCATGAATTTTGAAGAAATCGAAACAAATGATAATCTTAGGTGTAAGGTCGGGGTTATATGATAGAAGTGCCATCACTGCCCAATTCAGCTCTGATAATTTTTGACGAGTGCACATTGGGCGAATGTCCGAGGGGGTCTTTACCTTTGAAACAAAAATTTTTGATTTTTTAGTTTTGTATTATTAATATAACTTGGACATTCCCCTTTATCTCCTTCAAACCATTTTCGAAAATTCAATATAGTTTTGCAAATATAGCCATCTAAGTGGAACAAGTTTTTGCTAAAGCGAGTATTTTTAGGTTGCTCAAGACTTAAGGCGCGTTCTTCTCGAAACCATGTTTTTTGACCTGGTTGCGCCAGTTCTACTGAATCGATTTTGATAAGCCATGTTGCAATCGATGCAGAATTGATGTAATTCTGGCCCGTACCTCAATCAAGAGGAAATTCTTTTTATAATATTTTGTTAACACATAAAAAATAATTTTTTTTTTTTTAAATAGCCGGCATACAAAAATATTTTTTAAAAATATGGTTGAGGTACGGGCTAGAATTACATCAATGCTGATCATAACTTCATTTACCGTTTTCATTTCCAATAATCTGAGTCCCGGAATCATGGCTACTACGTCTACAGGTTTTTTTTTTTTGAGACATTAATTGGCAGGCCGATAACTAGTTGAACAGCCCTGCAATTGCAAACTCTATTTTTTTATTTTATTATTAAATTAAAAAATAACACAGAAATTGCAAAAGCTCTTATGGTTTTTCCTCCAAATTTTTTTAAAAACACATAAAACCAACTCCTTGTCTTCCACCTTGTATGAAGGAAAAACCCTCCTGGTTTGCGCTAGGGTCAAGTGCCCCAAGATCAACCTGAAATGTACAGGTATTCCTCTGCGCCAAAGTAGAGTAAACATCTCGCTTCTGTCTTTATTGCCACTGACCAGCTTTAAGTAGGAAACTCAAAACATTTGCCCATACCTTTTTATTTAATCTCGAATAGAAGTCACAGTATATACTGCCCTCACAATGTTTCAGACGGCAAGAACTTCTTCCAGTTTGAATAGGTAATATACGGTATCACAATGGAATCTCAAACTAACCTTACATAACCCGAGTTATAGCAAAAGTTATAAAATTATAAACTTAGCATTTAACACTAACTCCCCCCACTTGGGCATTGGCTCTTATTCCCATGATTAACCCCAAAGGCAAAGTAGCTTAATGTCAATCTGCTGAGCTTGAAGCTATTAATGCTTAACAAATGGGTAAAGGCAGAACACAACAACAACAACAACAACATCAGCAACAACTAGAGACATGACCACAGACGCCGCGGTGCCGTTGACCAATGTGACTGAGATTGAAGGAGCCCCCAACAGACGACCTCAAGTGTAAGGCAACAATCGAGTTGCTTTACGCTTGGCCGCAGCAGCAGCAGCGACAGCAGCAGCAACAGGCTCAGCAGAAGCAGTTCAAGTTTGCTCTGAGGCTGAGGAATTCCTTGCCGCTGAAATAATTAAGCATTGCAACATTGTTTATTGTGGCTTGTTGCTGGTGCCTGTTGCAGTTGCCGCTGCTGCTGCTGCTGCTGTTGTTGCTGTTGGGGTGTTGCAGGCTCGTTTAACAAGGCAGCCAAGTTCTCGACGACAACAACAACAACAACACAAGGTGCCACCGCCTGTTCGGCAACTTTTTTATTTATTTTTTTTTCTTTTCTGTACGCAAGTCTCTGGAATGTGACGAACTGAACTGAGGCCTGATGGCTATTAGAACTTTTTAGCATATGAGAAAAAAAGGTTTTGATTTTGCTCAACGGATTTCTTGTCTTGTAGTCCACAATCTCGCTTAAAACATTAAATAAAAAAATTTTCCATAACCTCAAAAAAGAATGCGGCGGCTATTTATAAAATGCGCAATCTGCGAGATGCGTGTCTGTCGGTCTGTATGTATGTCTGTCTGTCTGTCTGTCGTTTGCCGCCAGCTGTGTGCCAAACCCCACTTCCCGCCCTCCTACTCATCACTTGCAGTGTGTGTGTGTGTGTCTGCGCGTTTATTGATTTATTAGAAAATTCCAATGAACAAGTTTTAATACACGACAACAACGAACGATGAAGTCCAACGTGAAGTCCGCGTGCTGGCAGCGGCACAAAGGGGCAACCATTATAACCACAACAACAACAACAGAGAACAACAAGAACAAAAGTAACAAGTGCAATATTTTAATTACATTGCAAGAACAACAAACAGCAACAGCATGACACAAACATTGCGGCTTTGAATTAAACAATTTTAAGTCAAGCAGGCTCGTCCATAGTCCAGGCATAATAAAACATTAAAAAATAGGAAAAAAGCTTTTTCAGTGCTTAGTTTGAAAATTTGTGGCTTTTGTTTTGGCCAACAATGAAATTGAATGAGCTTTAATGAGGAATATTTGAAAAATTCTGGACTTAAGCTTAGAGGTCTATGTTTTTCCATTGGAGCTACCTTCATAATTTTTCTTGGAGCAATTTTTAACTATGAGGCTCAAGCAGCTCACAAACACAAACCAAACGAAGTCAAGTATCCGGTAAAGATATTGGCTAATTGAGAAGGCGAAGACATTTCTTAGAAGTGTCTTTCCGGAAAAATGATTTTCTTTCCTTTTCCACAAAACATAAAAAGAAAAAAAGAATTGGGAACAGCTGCACAAAACACAAATAAAGCTTTTATACAATTTCTAGATTGAATTTAATATATTTAAAAAAAATGACAATCGAATAAAAACTACTGTTACTACTCTAGCAAAAAATTTTACACTATTTTTTGGCAATTTTATGTCATAGATAAAAATGGAAAATTGACATTTTTTTCTAAAAAAAAGAGCGGTTTTGACCAGAAGTTTATTTGTCTGTCTTTTTAAAATGTATCTCAAATAAACAAATAAACGGAGATCTTTAATAATAGTGATGGTTTTTTTGGGGAATTTTGGGGAATGCGGTGCATAATAGAGAATTACCAAAAAACTAAAAAAATGGTTTTTGAACCAAACTTATTTTGTTTTCATTTTCATTTAAAAATATAGGTAAAAAAATTGTCTCCAGAGTCTCCGAATTCGGAGCGGTTGTGAAACCGCTGTCGATATTTTAATAATTTATAAATGTTACATTTTATTTTGGTACCTACCCACCTAGCATTTTGAAGATAATTTTATTAAAATCACCTTGATAAGTCTTATTCCGAGTCATCTTGGTGCTTAAAAAGAAATTAAATTTATGTGCGATTAAAAGATACTCCAAAATAACTCATCCATATGCTCAGAATGGGATTTAACTTACAAAAACTCAAAGCAATCGTACAATGGTCATGCAGGGGATTCAAATGTAATGGTTTTGGCTGTTGCTATTCAGAAATATTTTAGGCAGGATGCACAACTGCGTATTATTGTCTATTTTATCATTTGCACGATACTCGCAAATGATTAGAAACACGACTTAAATATGGCTCGAAAAAGACTCGCAAATGATTAGAAATACGACTGAAATATGACTCGAAAATAAGTCGAAGCTGATCAAAAAAGCCTGCTAAAAGCAATTCTTTAAGAAGAGTCGCGGCTTGGATACCATTTTCTCCTGATAAAAGGATCAAAAATATCAAATTTAGTACTATTTCAATCTGATTGAAGACTCGAAAAATACTCGAATGTGATTGGAAATTTCATAAAATGCTGGCTGGGTATAGTATACATCTTATTTTTTTTTGCCTTGCTTTACGATGCATTAGTTATATTTTTATTGTTATGATTTTTTTCATTCTTGAAAAGGTATATTGATTCCGTTCAGAAGTATGCAACGAAAGAAGCATTTCTGACTAGCCTTTCTATACTCAGAAAATTTATTTTCTACGTTCTACAAAAGTAAACCTAAAAATATTTCAATAAAGAAAACCATACAATTTTTTTTATTTTTAGAAAATAAATTTCTAAATTATAAAAAAATGATTTTAAAATAAAATTTTTCTTAAATTTAGAAAAATGGGGTGGTAATTTCTTTCTACCATTTAGGGCTTAAATTGGTTTTATTTATAGAAATGTATTTTTGGTTTTTTTTTTTAAATTGAATGATACATATACAATAGACATGTCGACCTTAAATCTTTCAAAATTATATATTATTTGCCAACACGGAGTTGGGGGGTTCAGACTATGTCAAACAATCGGTCAAAAATAGTCGGAGCAAGTTGAGCCTTTGAGTCTGCTTGTAAGAACCGACGATAATCGAACGCTGACAATGGGCTAAACGATTCAATACACTCGATTTTTGGACGACCCCACCTGTTTCTTACATTTCAAAAAACTTTTCAATTTAAGGAAAATGAAAAAAATGTAAATTTTTAGAAGTATTTTAGTAAAAACTTTCTGAAATAATTGAAAAATAAAAATTACACATTTAGCTCATCGACTGAACTAAGCATCTGTAGGTATTTGGTATTTGACTGCTGAACGAATAGTCCTGAGTTCAAATCCCAGTAAATAATACATTTAACAAAAAAAAATTTAGAAAATGAAAGTCATAGTTTTAAGAAAAGCAGTCTTATTAAAATATGTCCAAATAACCCTTGACCAAAATTTTAGGTCGATTTTCTAAATTTTTGGGTAATTCTGACCCGTTTTAGAAAAATAATTTTTTTTGGGTGTGTAGCTTATAGTTGTCATAGAAACGATCGGTTTAAAAACTAGTTTTAGTAAAGAAAAAACTTTATTTTTTCGAATTTTCGTGAGATTTTTTTGAAAACATTAAAAAAAAAGTACATTTTTTGAAGACATATTTATTGATCAGTGATTTTGTATTTTACATTTCAAAATCGGTTATTTGTAACTAACCTCTAAAATGAAAATCGAAAATATTAAAATTCTTCAAAAATAATTTTTACCCTGGAAAAACCAGAGTTTTTTTCTATAGAAAAGAATTGGTTTCGTCCGTATTAGTGTTATGAAAATTTAGCTAAAATAAACTAATAAATGAAGATCTTAAAAATACTTTAAAATTTGTCGGCAATCGATTAATTTAACCAAAGTAGCGGGGAAGTCTATAATCAATTGGAAATTCTAGGATATTTGTCATGCTTTTTCAAACCCATAATCCACTATTCCTATAAGAATAGTTAATAAATCAGCATAGACTCAAATATCTACTTCCACAAAAGGTTTTCCCGCTGATTTTAAAACGGTTTTTTGTACCGAATTAAATTGGAACAATAAATCTTAGTATGCACAAATTACAAACATTTTTTGAAGTGGAACTCTAGAACATGGTTGTATGGTTTAAAGTTAAAACTTGATTGGCTGAAATAAAATTTTTATTAGGGTAAATATAATAGGTAATAACCGATAGATAGTTCATAAAAAGTTGTTAATTGCTTCGCTATTTACAGGGAGGACCAAAGGCAGGAAAAAGTGCAAAAATCCTAAAGTTTGGTGTATTGTTTTTTAAAAACTAGGAAAAATATTCAAAAAGAACAGACATCATTTTTAATTAATGGTGAACCACCCAAACCCAGCTTTTACTTCATCAGCTACTGCATCACTTTCGTACGTAAATGTACATCTTACAAATATCGAAACCAAAAAATATCATGTGGCAACTCTTTTTGTATAATTCGGCTTTTGGGCATTTGGCAATCAATTAAGATTTGCATTAAGCTTGAAGAGCAAAAGCCAAGGCAGAGCAAATAAAAACCTACAGAGAACCAGTTAAGACAAAAAAACGTTAATAATTTGACTAAAGAGACGGAGAGAGAATGAGAGAGGGAGATACTGAACGACCCAAAGAAAGTCCAACTCTGCGAGAGTGGAAATAATGTAATTGTCTTCAGCTGTTCGACTGACTCGGACTTGTTTGTTTGTTATTGTTGTTGTGTCTGACTTTTTTTTTTTTGGGCTTGATTAATAATTAATCGCACTCACACACATACCCAGGGGGGGGGAGGGGGAGGGGGGGGGGACATATCAACATATACATATGTACATATATGCATATGTGCCGCTTGCTTTAATTACTCAACTTAAATGGCGCTTTGAGCGACTTAAGCAACTTGATACAGTGAGATTTTGTAATAGTGTGCGTGTGTGTGTGTGTGTCGATCGACTCTCACTACTACAAGTTGAAAAACTAACTAACTAGCTCGCCACGGTTGCGACTGCTCGACGACTTCGGCTTGAAATTTTGCTTTTGCCTGCCTGTTTGCCTTGCCTCGGCCGCTTTGGATGCTCATTCAGTTTTTTGCGCTCAACACTCGTTGTACGGAACCGTTTTGTTTGTCGCCAAAAAAAAAGAAACAAAAAGAAAAAAAATTAAATACAAATATACATACATATGTACATGTTTTACATACACGCATAAGTTCTTGCTGTTGTAATCTCTTGCGGTTTTGCGGCTGTAAAATAGAAATAATAATAAAAAAAAACAACATCTCAGCTCGAGTTCCGCGATTCTCATTAAAAAAATTATAATTTGTATCCATCTCTGTGTGTGTGAGTGTGAGTGTGTGTCTCTGTGTCAAAAAAGCCAAAAACTGGCCGCTTAAGCAAAGCCAACCCAAAAGCGCTTTGAGTTCATTATGTGAAGTCTTTGCAAAATGTGTGAGTGATTTTTTATAAAGGAAAATATAATTCAAATTTGTGCTAAATAATGTATGCAACATATGTGAATAGCCAGAATTGGTTGTTGTTGCAGTTGCAGCCAAAGGATTTGTGGATTTTAGAGCATCGTTTCTGAGCGCAGGTGGTGCAGGTGCACAAGGTAAGAGAGAACTTGCCAGATGATGGTAACCCTAGATATAATAAGCATACGCCATGGTGGCCGCGTGACCAATGCATCAAATGCATTCAGCAATTGAAAATTAAGATTCAAAGCTGTTGCTCTCAAAGTTTTTAAATGGATAAGAAGTATATGAAATGTATAATTAGCAAGTTATAGCCTAATTTCTATTAAGATCTAAGCTTAACTACTCTTGAAGCTTTATTTGGAATTTTGCTCTTACTGTAGGGCAATATTTTTGTACAAAATGCATTAATTTACATTATTTCAAAAATCATTCTTAAATTTAACCACAATATTTTAATATGACATACAGCTGCGAACAAAAAAATAGCACCACCCTCACTGGCAATGTTTTTAATGGCATCGTAATAACATTAAATAGTTTAAGAAACCTTTTAAAACGTCAATAGAAGACTCTTACAAATTAAAGAAAAATTAACCAAAACGTATAAAACAATGAGAAAATTAACGGAAAACAATTATAGCACCAGTTTTGCAATATGCACCAAATTATAAAATTGAGAAATAAATATCAACTTCATTACTTTAAAATAATTGTCTATTAAAGCTTAGATTATTCTATTAACTTAATGTTTAGATGGAATCAGAGATGTAAACCGGAAGCTATTTTTAAACGTTACATAACCGTAGTAAAATCGTTTTCGAAATATAGCAATCTGTTACTCGTTTCGGTTTTATTCTTTGGTTTGAATCGATTCAACCAAGTCCTCACATCGTTTTATATGAATCTGGCTTCACGTCTTCCGCCTTTATGATATCAGCCCATTGATTGCGGGCACGATATTAAGGCGTTTGAGCGCATTTAGACCTTCAGAAACTGTAATGGCTGCTCATTAATGTTTTTCGCCCATTTTATACCCGTTACTCGTAAGAAGGTATACTAAGTCGTGCAAATGTATAACAGGCAGAGGAAACATTTCCGACCCCATAAAGTATATATTTTGATCAGCATAATACGAGTCGATATAGACATGTCGTTGTCCGTCGTCGTCGTCGTCGTCCGTCGTCGTCTGTCTGTAGAACACCTAGATTCAGAGACTATATAGAACTACCAATTTTCGGTAGATTGTATTCCAGAGTTTGCTCATTTGCCACGCCCCCTCGCCCCCGAATTTGAAAAAACCAATTTGAAAAAGACTGCAAATTAACTAATAATCATTTCTATCGGTCCTTATTTTCGATCAGATAAACTATAGTAGGTTGCCGCCCCGCAATTTGAAAATACCTCTATCTCACAATTTTGAAAATAGATTATTTGAACTTTAGACATATATTTAAATTTACCTATCGATCAGCCATATTTTCTGACAGATGAACGATGAAAAGTTGCCGCCAATTTGAAAAAAACTCACAATTTTGAAATAGACTGTTCAAACCTTCTAGGCATATATCTTACCTCTTACCATCGTCCGTCATACTCGATTCCCTCAGATGTACGGTAGTGAGTTGCCACCACGCAATTTGGATAACCTCTTCCAGAATTTAAGAGTAATTCGAACCCTTAGACATATATTTTAATCAATTCACGATCGTAACGTTTCGATCAGATGACGATAAAAGTTCACCGCAATTTAAAAATACCTCAATCAAATTTTGAAAAGATGTTGAACCCAGACATAATTCAAAATACTATAGACACAACATCGACAGATGAGCTAAGTGAAATCGAGAAAACTCATATTACAATGGAAGTTATTATTGAGTAGTATATCGAAGTGAGAGGCCGACTTTACTAACATCTGACCCCGATAAGCAAGATTACTGCTCCCATGCATTCGAAATCAATGCATTCGAAAATCAAGCTTTTAGAGTTGTCAGCGCGTTCTTTCAGCATGAGTCTCGTTGAGAACATATGGGGTAACCTTGCACGTCGTGTTTATGGGGAGGTAAGACTAAGGAGCTTCGAAAAGCTGTTATTGGTTAGTGGTCGAAAACAAGATGTATCTATTACAGGTGTGGCGAACAATAAAATTTGTAAACTCGAAGCTTATGACTAAATGCGCAGGAGTGAGACAGACAACGCTTGCAAGAATGGCAAAATGATATGAAATCTTTTAAATGACCGCCGCACCTGTAATAGATACGCCTTTTTCGAAAATACCCGATTCGAAGTTAAAAAACATGATAACCTCGATGTCTGTTCGCATTTGAGCTCATAAAAACGCTGGAGGCTTTCTCTTATTTTAATTTTTTATTTTTCAAAATGGCTTTTAAAAAGTCATATAAAAGGAAAACAGTTTTTCTTTATAACACATTTGATATTGTTGATTTAAATAAAATCGAAAATGTTTTAACATTTCTTGCCAAACAAATTGATTAAAACTGTTTGAACATGTTTTTTGGACAAAATATAAGTGGATTTAATTAAATTTCGGGGAGTGCAAGTGTTTAAGAATTTCGGCACAGTCAAAATTAGTTTTGCGCTTTGCCTTCTCGTTGTAGTGTATTTTGTATTAAATTCGTAGTTTTGGGCACGCCTCACATAGGAACAAGATCCTCCTACACCAAACATAACCACTTTACTCTCATCCGTCAAAAAATATTCCTGGAATTGGAATGAATCATAGCTTGTTCCCTTCAGTAGTAAATTGTCTTCATTTGAACTAAACAAAAAAAAATGTTGAAAAGAACCCTAACCCGAACCAAAATTTATCAATGGTTAATGTTCAGCAATTTTAATGGTTAAGGTTCAAGGTTTTTGTGAAATTAATTCGTTTAAAATATAAAAAATATTCAAATTTTTATGATTTATGATTAATTTATTTTTAATTTAAATATATAAGTAGTAGTTCTTCGAGTAATTGTGCTAAATCAATTTATTCCCTCCAAAACAATCTTTAATAGTCCTCGTCTTTTTGAGACCACCAAAAGCTGACTGCTTTCTGTTAAAAAAAGGCATTATGTTAGATCTTACAACGGGATATTAAAGAAATTCTAGTTCTGAAGTCTATACATTATCCGTTTAAGCACAGATTTTTATGAGTAATGTCTCAAATCACGCCTGATTAGTGCCTTTAAGGGGGTCTTCTAATTTGAAATTTGTTTTTTTTTTTAGATTTTTGTGATTTCATTATTATTATAGCTTGGAGATTCCCCTTTCAATGTAAACCATTTTCCAAAATTCGAAATAGTTTAGCAGGTATAGCCTTTTTAGTGGGGCAATGTTCTTGCTAAAGTGAGTATATTTTACGTTGCTCAAAACTTTAACGTTTTTTCAGAAACCATTTTTTTTTGACCTAGTAGCCATGATTGCGCAGTTCTACCGATCCGATTTTGATCAGCCATGTTGCAATCGACGCAGAATTGATGTAATTCTAGCCCGTACCTCAATCATGAGGAGAAACATTTTATTATTATACTAAACTACAAAAAAAAAATCGTGGAAAATCGATTTTTTTAAATTGAATTTCAAAATTTTTTATGATTGAGGTACAGAATTGCGTCAATTCTGATTATAGCCTTATTTACCACTTTAATTTTCGATAACCTGGAGACCCGGAATCATGGCCACCACCTTTATACCTTATTTTTGGGAGACGTTAATTGGCAGGCCAATAACCTTTTGAACAGCCCTCGAATTCAAAAATTTTTTTATATTTTTTTATAAAAATTAATTAGTAATACAAAACAAACAACCAAATTGAAAAAAACTCCTATGATTTTCTCTTCAGATTTTTTTAAAACACTCAATAATCCCTGCTCAAAGGTAGAAGAACCCTTTAGTAATTAAAATAGTTTTGAGAAAAATAAATCTGAAAAATCGCGAATTATTAAATTTGTACCATACTTACTTCCGTGTTTTTATCCCATTTTAATAAAATTGTCAGGCCTTAGTAAAAATGTCGGAGGTTTCAACCTTTGACTCATTAAGTGGTGGCTGTAATTTGCGGTTTATGGGGAAAAGGGCTGTGGTGGTAAATTTTCAATTTAATTTCCATTATCCCCTCTGCCTATTATATAAATATGCATAACTTTCTTAACACACATTCTTTCAAGTATACAAATTATAAAACTTCTTTGAAAAAGCCAACTAACGACATTTTTTTGCAACGGTTTGGGCGACAATGTTTTATTTATATTATCTGCCCGGGCAACTGTCATGGAAAAAATTGACTTTATCTGCCATTTAAATTGAAAGCTAAATCTTTAAAATGAATTGCATATTCATTAGCCACAAATGATGAACTAAATCAACGACATTCCACACAAATCACAATTAGCCATTGACACTGAGTGTGAGGGGCGAGAAGAAAATGCGAGAAAAAGATTCAGACTAACTTCAGTTGCACCGAAGTGTCAATACCCTCGACTGGCTAACTTGGAATATTGAGATGTGGTGTTTCATACGAAACAATATACCCTCTTTTGGGTGAGGGTACAAATTAAGACCCTTTTTGTCATCCACTTGTAATTTATATAGTTGATAATTTATGGCGCCATTTGGTTAATTGAATAATTGCAGGTGACTTGGTCATGGGGCGTGGTGGTGTCGCTGGGGATTGCATAAGCCAGGGCGTAAATCTTTGACCCTACGCCCAGACCTAAACCCTCCCCCCCTCCCCCAATGGCCTGATTTGCTTTGCTAATCAATTAAATATTGACGTTAATTGCCTTTTGGTAAACAAAATACTAAATCAAACTTTAAGCGTAAAGTTTACGATGTTCAATTAGTTTATTAATTGCGCTGCAATGTGCAAATAATATGGAAAAAATTGAACAATTTTGAAACGCAAAATTGGCTTACAGAAAACATGTTTGTTTGTTTTTGTTTGCTGTGATTTTATTTTTAGCCATAGAAACTTGTTGGCTAGGTGTGAAATTGATAGCTCCAAAATGGTCAGAGAGTCGCTTCAAACCTGATAACAACAACAACAACAACAACGACGACGACGGCGACGACGATGAGACGACCATGAAGGTCTACCACTTTCGGAAATTCGACAGAAACAAAATCGTGAGCACGCAATCAAGCAACAAGTTGAAGTGGCTCCATCTTCATCTTCCAGCTCCGTGTTTGCTGGCCTGGCAAATCACATTGCTGATAACAACAACTAAGCAATGCGGCAATAATTTGCCTCCCCGAACCCCACCCCACACACACACACACCTGGGGGCCAGCTAACTAACTAAGTGGCTACTGGTCATCAGCATTGAAAGGCAACAGGCTTAGGCCAACATTTTATCAAAAGTG
>JAEIFT010000097.1:600000-805243 GCA_018904225.1 Lordiphosa mommai | reverse complement strand
TTAACATGTAACCTTACTCATATCTTTAACTGTCATACATGTACTTCTTTGCTTAATCGTTTGCCTAATGATTTTGAGTCGTAATCTGAGAGCCATCGAGTGCAGCAGCATATTCGCGATCATTTAATTTGTATGCCAATTTACCCACGGCCACGACCTTTGAACATTTTTGAATAATAAAATAAGTTAAATTAATATAGAGAAATTATTTGGATTTTTATATTTCTCAAAGTTGTCGAAAAAGCTCGGCAGCTTCCAACATTTTTTGGGGACCCCCGACGTGATCGCCGTGGTGTTAATATTGTGCATAAACAATTAAAAACATTTTGTTAAATCAACATTCAAATTGTCTTCACTGTGCATACACAAATATTGCGGTTTCAATCAGCATTGAAAAAAGTGCACGCACACATAAGAACTGCATCCGTGTGCTTGTGGTACCTATCCGTTATATTTTTCGTCTTTGCTTTCGCCGTCAACTTTGGGAACCGCGACAAGCAAAGCAGTTATTGTCATATCTGCTTTGGCTTGCAGCATAGCGGTGATCGCGAGTTCTTCCTTTTGTTGGTGCAATCGTAGCCGAAGAGCATATACATATTTTCTTGGGCTGCACACGCGCTCGCAAAACCAACATAACCTCCGTGGTGACGACACTTAATTTTTGGAATTATCGACATGGCGACGAGTCTCTACCTAATGGAGCGCCAGCTGATACCACTCCACCCGGCGAATCATTCAGCAGCTGCTGCATCCAGTGCGCGCACACCTATAGACCGAATTGGTTTTTTAAACCTCAAAACAAACGCTATTTTCGACCGGCTTAAGTCTATTTGTGCTGAGATGGATGTTCAACGGCTACAAAGCATGGATGAATATGGTTTAAAGAGTTTGCTGGAATCATTGAACGAGCTAAAGTCTAATTTTGTAATTGCACACACAGGGTTGGAGGAGCTGAATTTCGATTCTATTTCTAGTGAGCTGCCTGGCAGGTTTGAGTCTACATTATTGAGCTTGAGAACTACTCTTCAGCGTGAGCTTGGCAAACGTGAACCGGCGCAACACTGTTCCCACCTTCAAAGTGAATACAAACGAGTCCCAATCAGTTGTGGTTATGGCCAATCGATCCCGTTTGCCTCAGTTGGAGCTGCCTAAATTCGATGGGGCGTATACAGAGTGGGCAAGTTTCTACTCAATGTTCACCACTATCATTGATCAGGAGGCCGAGATCACTCCTATCGAAAAGCTGCAGCATTTGCGTTCCTGCTTGACTGGCATTGCTCTAGACACAATCAGTTCTTTGGAAATAAATCAGGCTAACTACAAAATTGCATTAAATATTCTTCAAAAGCGTTTTGATAATAAGCGTCTCATTCTACAGGCACACATTAGGGAGATATTTGGGCTGGGCAAGGCAGATGCGACTATGGGCAAGCTGCGCGAACTGACGGACAAGGTGACTTCCCACATCCGAGCATTAGAGTCACTTGCCACCAAGGAAGAAGTTGCTGATTGCATTCTCGTGCAAACTTTGCTCCAGAAGCTGGACAAAAACACTCAGGCCAAATGGGAGGAAGGTTCTCCGAGTGACGAGATGCCATCCTGGAAGAAGTTGTCTGTTTTTCTGGAGAAGCGATGTCGAACGCTTGAAAATGTACAGCATGCCATCCAAGAGCAAGATGGTCAGGTTTGCAAGTCCGGAAAACTGTGAGTACGCATCAGAGAAAATCGTTTGTTGCTGCAAAGACCAATTCAAGCACGTGCGTATTTTGCGACGGCACGGATCACCAGATTTACCATTGCCAAGCGTTCGGAGGAAAGTCTAATCAAACAATCGTTCGGCATAAGGAGGAGGCTAGAGGACGAACACTTCTGTGCCTTAACTGTTTGAAAAAGGGCCATCAGATGAGAGATTGCAAATCTGGTTCTTGTCGCACTTGCCAATTGCATCATCATTCACTTTTGCATTATACTCGTTCTTCGTCACCTGCAGCTCAATCTGCCACTCAAGGTTCTTCTCAATCAACCACTTCGCTATCCAGTGCCATGATCGCAATGTCGCCGGCCTTGTCCCAAAGCCTTGTGTCTCACTCTTCTTCTGATGCTGTGTTGTTAGCCACTGCTGTTGTCCTAATCAAAAAATCGTGCTGGCACACTCGTACCTTGCCGTGCCCTTTTGGACTCCGGTTCTCAGATTCATTTCGTTACAACTCGATTCGCAAACCAACTTCAACTTCGTAAAACTAAATCGCAGGCTGTAGTTTCGGGTATAGGTGATGCCAACTTCTCAACAGAAGGATACTCAGTCGACCTCGTCCTGAAGTCTCGGACTTCAGATTTTGCAACCAGTCTCACTGCCATCATTGCGCAAACGATTACTGACAATCAGCCTGGCATGTCAGTGAGCACTACTACTTGGAACATTCCCTCGAATATACAGCTGGCCGATCCCTCGTTTCACGGCCGCAACGGATTGATCTGCTCATCGGAGCAGGTCTCTTTTTTCGAGTTGCTGTGTGTGGGGCAGATTCAGTTGGCGCCTGGATTGCCAATGCTACAAAAAACGCATCTTGGCTGGATTCTCTCTGGTTGGTGGCGGTCATCGGACCCCCAAACTATCGTCGTTCATCACTAGGGGCCAAAGATTATCGGACAGCACCAATGCCAGCGCTCGGCTGGACGATTTGGTGCGTCGTTTTTGGGAAGTTGAGCACATCTGTGAGCCAATCGTTAGGTCCACAAAGGAAGAGATTCAATGCGAGGAACATTTCAAGAAGCATTACACTCGATTGCCCTCTGGGGAATATTCCGTTCGCTTACCAATGAAGCGCGGATTGGAGTCTTTAGGAGATTCCTTCTTGCAAGCCAAAAATCGATTCGAAAATCTGGAGCGCAAACTCAATCGCAATCCAGATCTCAAGGCAAAATACGCTGCATTTATTAAAGAATATTTGACCCTTAAGCATATGTCCATAGTCCCTAGCGCGGACATCCATAAATGCAAATATTTCCTGCCGCACCATTGCGTAGTCAAAGAAGAAAGTACTACAACAAGTCTGAGAGTCGTATTCGACGGCTCTGCAGCGACAACATCGGGGTTGTCATTAAACGAACTACTCATGGCAGGACCCACAATTCAGGCCAAACTTTTCAACATACTCATTCGCTTTCGTACATTTCCTATTGCCCTTACAGGTGACATCTGTAAAATGTACAGATGCATTCTGGTCTCTGCTCCTGATAACATGCTTCAATGCATCTTGTGGCGTGACTCTCCTGAAGAAGATATCCGAATTTATAAACTGGACACAGTCACCTACGGGACCAAGCCCGCTGCGTTTCTCGCCATACGTGCAATGCATCAGTTGGCCTTAGATGAGTCCTCATCGTTCCCATTAGGTTCGCTGGTGGTCTTGAGGGATTTTTACGTAGACGACATGATATCAGGAGGCACTTCGGTAAAAGAAGTTCGCGAAATAATGCATCAAACCACTAATCTACTTGCTAGGGGGCATTTTCGGTTGAAAGTGGTGCTCCAACTCGCCTGATGTACTTCCAAGATGTCCCAGATACCGACAAGGAAAGCTTCCTCAAGTTTGATGACGGCAGCGATGTGACCAAGGCGCTTGGGCTGGCTTGGGAACCTCATAAGGACATGTTCTTTCTCACTTTCGCTCCTCAGCTTGATTCTGGCAAGCACTAAGCGTTCGGTATTGGCCACCATGCGCGATGCTACGATCCACTCGGGCTGATCGGACCTACCTTGACCAGAGCAAAAATCATTTTGCAACGCATGTGGAGAGACAAGTTGCATTGGGATGAAAGCTTGCCGCAGTCTTTGGAAGCATCTTGGTTGGGATTTTGCAAAGACTTTGCTAATGTGGAGCACGCCACTTTTCCTCGTTACATACTTTAGTCCAAAGGCAACTTCGAGGTACATGCCTTTTGTGATGCCAGTCTTGGGGCTTACGGGGCATGTATCTATATTCGATGCTTAACGGAAATTGGTGTCCATGTGCACTTACTTTGTTCAAAGGCGCGCGTTGCTCCTCTGAAAACTTTTACAGTGCCTAAGCTTGAGCTCTGCGCTGCTGCTTTACTTGCACAACTGGTGAGTGAAATCTCAAAAATGGAGCCATTTGACTGTCACTTTCATTGCTGGTCGGATTCGTCCGTGGTCCTTTCCTGGCTACAGGAGGAGCCATCAAAATTCAATATTTTCGTTGCCAATAGAATCTGTGCCATACAGCAGCTGACAGAGAATATGGAATGGCATTATGTTCCAACAGCTATGAATCCGGCAGATATATTATCAAAGGGAGCTGCGCCGCAAGAGCTTTTACACTCGACCCTGTGGATGAATGGACCATCATTTTTGCAACTCCCAAGAAGCGGGTGGCCGCATCATTGCCTGCCCGAAAGCAAACTTCTCGAGATTCGCCACAAGGTCATGCTGGCATCAGATCGTGTCGACATATCGCTGCATTTCAAATACATAAACTCATTTGGCATGATGCAGCGTATTTTCGGATATGTCCACAAGTTCATCAACAGAACAAAATCGCCTCAGCTTACGTCTGAGAACATTCGTGGAGGACTACACTTGTTGATTCGAATCGTTCAAAGAGCTCAGCTGTATCCTGACTACCATGCTCTAATAAAAGGGAAGTGCGTTCACTCTTCAAGCAGTATTATTTCCCTTTCTCCATTCCTGGATGAGTTTGGTTTGATCCGCGTCGGTGGCCGGCTACGTAACTCAACTCTAGACTTTGACGCACGCCACCCAATTATTTTGCCAAAAATCACCCCTTAACTCTTGCCATTATCACACATCTGCATCGCAAACATCACCACGCGGGTCCACAATCACTTCTGGGCTCTATTCGTTTGCAGTTCTGGCCTATAGGAGGCATGAAAACCATTGCGAGGGCATTGCGAAAGTGTATCATATGCTGTAGAGCCCGCCCTCGTCTCGTTGAGCACATAATGGCTGATTTGCCCAAGGAGCGCATCCAAGACTCGCAGGCTTTCACCGTTACGGGTGTAGATTATTGTGGCCCATTTTACTATAAGACAGAGGTGCGCAACAAAGCGCCTCAAAAATGCTACATCAGCGTCTTCATCTGTTTTGCCACCAAAGCTGTTTGGATGGAATTGGTGAAGGATCTGTCCACTGCTGCCTTCCTCAGCGCTCTCAAGCGATTTGTTGCTACTCGCGGCATACCAAGATGCATTTGGTCTGATAATGCCACCAATTTCGTAGGCGCAAAGAACGAACTAGAGGATCTTCGGCGTTTATTTATGAGCGAGAAGCATCGAGATGAGGTTCATGCTCATTGCCTCAACTATGGATTTGATTGGAGATTTATCCCGCCTCGATCGCCCCACTTTGGAGGGTTATGGGAGGCAGCGGTTAAGATGGCAAAGCAGCACCTATACCGTTCGATGGGATCGTCTCTTCTGGGCTTTGACGAGCTGCGAACTTTGGTCTGCCAAATTCAGGCAATAATCAACTCTCGTCCTCTTGTATCCCTTTCAGAAAATCCTGAAGATCTTGGAGTCCTAACCCCAGGGCATTTTCTTATTGGTCGTCCATCCATGGCATTTCCTGAACCAGACTTGGCTCCACTAAACTTCAATCGGCTCGATCGCTGGCAGCGCGCCACCTTGGTTCAACAGCTGTTTTGGAAGCGTTGGAGCGAGGAGTACCTAACTCTCCTCCAGCAGCGCGCAAAATGGCGCACTCCACAGCCCTCAATTCGAGTCAATAGCATCGTGTGCGTAAAGGACGAGAACTTGCCTCCTTTAAAATGGCCACTAGCTCGAGTCATTGAAACCATCGCTGGAGCTGACGGAGTCATCAGAGTTGCAGTTTTGCGCACATCCACTGGCACCATTCGACGGGCGGTCAATAAGCTGTGCGTCCTTCCGGTTGATGATTCTGTTGAAAACCCTGGTCTTTCAACGGGGGAGAATGTTCGGAGCAGCAGCTGATTCCAATTAGCCTCTAAGTTCTGCCAAATCTGATTCTCTTTTACTCAATTAAAATATTCGCTGTTGCGCTCTTTAACATGTAACCTTACTCATATCTTTAACTGTCATACATGTACTTCTTTGCTTAATCGTTTGCCTAATGATTTTGAGTCGTAATCTGAGAGCCATTTGTATGCCAATTTACCCACGGCCACGACCTTTGAACATTTTTGAATAATAAAATAAGTTAAATTAATATAGAGAAATTATTTGGATTTTTATATTTCTCAAAGTTGTCGAAAAAAGCTCGGCAGCTTCCAACAATGTCTATCTTTTAGTTCTCCAACAATATTTTTGTTACTAATTAAATTCGTTCTTATTAAATTTAAATTTCAAAATAAATTTAATGTTGAAAAATATTAATTTTTTTAGCTTTTAATCTATTACTTTTTGGTTGCCCCATGATATCGAAAAACTGTAAATGTAATAAATTAGAGGACATTTAAATCTATTTATTTAGATTTGACGGAAATCTGATATCATTTTTTGGAGTTTGCAAAATACTTTACTTTCCTAAAGTACTTAAAACGAGAAGGCAAAGCTAACTTCGACTGTGCCGAAGTTTTAATACACTTGAAAAACTTTACTCCAACTGATTTAACCGGTAAAATATATATAGGATATAGATATCATATATTTAAAATTTCTAAAACATTGATAATAAAAATTTGATACCATAAAAAAAAACTTTTCTTAGTAAAACACATTTTTCGACCGATCGGTCCTATGGCAGCTATATGCTATAGTCATCCGATTTTGATAAAATCTTCCAGAATTGTGTTGACACATATAAAACTAATATATACCAAGATTGGTGACGCTACGATGGAAATTAAAAAAGTTTTTCGCACTAGAACTAGTTTTTCGACCAACCGTTTATATGGCAGCTATATGCTATATTTATCCGATTTTGATAAATTTTTCCACAAATATGTAAAATCATCTAAAACTAATATATACCAATATTGGTGACGCTACAATGGAAAATTAAAAAGTTTTTCTCACTAAGACTTATTTTTCGACCGATCGTTCCTATGGCAGCTATAAGATATAGTCACCCGATCCGGCCGGTTCCGACATATTAGTTGCGTGCAGTAAAAAGAAGACTCTGTGCAAAATTTCAGCTCGATAGCTTTAAAACTGAGAGACTAGTTCGCGTAGAAACAGACAGACAGACGGACAGACAGACGGACGGACGGACAAGCGGAAATGAACTCAGCTCGTCGTCCTGATCAAGAATATATATAGTTTATGGGGTCGGAAATCAATATTTCTATGCGTTACAAACTTCTGGGCAAAATTAATATACACTTTTCAAGTGTATAAAAAATAATGATGCAGTTCGATTCCTAAGAAAACAAGTAAAAATGTCGGTCAAGCCCGACTGTAATTTACTCTGTACCTGTTTGTATATAACTAATAGCTTTAAAGTGTGGGGTCACACAATCTGTGCAAGTGCTGCCCATCACGATTAATGCCCAGCGTAATTATTTGATTTACTTAAAATTCGAATATCGTTCATCTGATCTGGAAACGGTGTATGGTGGATCGATAAGTAATGTCGATTAAAATATATGCCTAAAAGGTTCAAACAATCTGTCTTTAAAATTGTGGAAGATATTCGATTTTGTTCAATTTGTGGGGATGGCAACTCTACTATCGTTCATCTGATCGAAAAACGATTTATGGGGGCTCGATAAGTAATGATGAGTAGAATAAATGTCTAGAAGGTTCGAACCATTTATCTCTAAAATTGTGGGAGTTTTGAGGATTTTTTAAAATTGTGGGGGTGGCAACTCTGCTATTGTTCATCTGATTGTAAAACGATGTATGGGTGCTCGATAAGTAATGATGAGTAGAATATATGTCTAGAAGGTTCGAGCAACCTTACTCCAAAATTGTGGAATAAATGATAGGTAATGATGATTAAAATATATGTCAGGAGGGTTCGAATAATCTGTCTTCAAAATTGTGGGAGATATGAAATATTTTTCAAATTGCGGGGGTGACAACTCTACTATCGTTCATCTGATCGGAAAACGATGTATGGGGGCTCCATAGGTAATGTTGAGTAGAATATATGTCTAGAAGGTTCCAATAACCTAACTCCAAAATTGTGGAAGATATTAAGTTTTTTTTCAATTTGCGGGGGAGACAGGGGGCGTGGCAAAAAAAAAACTAAACTTGATCTGCCTGCAAGTATAAGAAATGTATGTTCCATACACCTCAAATCTCTATATCTTACCATCTCTGAGATCTCAGCGTTCATACGGACAGACGGACATGTCTATATTGACTAGACTGTTGATGCTGATCAAGAATATATATACTTTATAGGGTCGGAGATGCTTTCTTCTGGCTGTTACATACATTTGCACAAACCCAATATACTCTTTGTACCTTCGGTACAGAGTATAAAAACTATCACGGTGTAATTAAAAGTAAAGTAAAATAAAAAAAAATAAGTTTGATCTGCCTGCAAGTATAACAAGTTTATGTTTCATAAACGTCAAACCTTAGATCTTACCATCTCTGAGATCAGGCAGACTCGGCTATATCAATTCGGTTGTTGATGCTGATCGAGAATAAAAATACTTTAAAGGGTCGGAGATGCTTCCTTCCAGATGTTACATACACCAGCATAAACTCAATGTTATATTTGTACCTGTGGTACGAAGTATAATGAAGATCAAGAAAAATAGATATAGGTTGGCTGATGAATGCTGCTACCAAAAAATCAGGAAAAGATTTTGTGCGGTGTGGTAAATCGATTACAAATTTTTTTTTTCACTGACTAATTTTTGAATATAAAAAAATATGTCGTGAGTTGCATAAAGCTCCTAAAATAATTAATATGCATTAAAAAAAAAATTTAAGTTTATTAATGTAGCATCATTCATCAGCCACCCTTTACTTTAAATAGTCGGAGATGCTGATAAATTTTCGCTAACTCATTATACCCTTTGTACCTTTCCAGGGTATATTTATTGTATAAATTGGTACAATTTATGGTGCAGAACTGTAGGACCTGATGATTTAACCAAATTTTGTGTTTAGTTTCTTACTCAGCCGTAATCAGAAAATTTCTCGTAATGAACCCGCACCAAATTAGTGAAATCAAGTGAAATCAAACCAAAACCGTCTACTAAGATCAACTCCTGTTGTTTATTCCGCCCACACAGTGGACACATACGCATACGAAATAGATGCCTGTCTGTCTGCCTACCTGTTTATCCCAACTATTACAGACGAACCTCTTATACATACACGCCCGTATATCTTAGCCTCAACAGACAAAGCCCTTATTAATATGCAGGGGGCAAAAAACATGGCTCGACCCCAAACATGTTTATTTGGGTCATTATGTAAACAGGCCAAGCAACAAGAAGAACGAGCAGCTCCAACAAATATGATAAATTGACGGTCTTTGAACCATAAATGATGCGTATAATATAGTTTGGTTTGATGTTGCCTCTGTGTGTGTGAGTATTTGCCCAGTTCAAAAGTCAGCCCGGAATGTGAGCTGATTTAATGGGGCGATAATGCCAGAGAAATTGAATTGGATTAAGGAGCACAGGTGGAGTTTAGGTCCTGGAGCAAACAAAAGGGACTTGAACCCCAGCTAGGCAAACATATGCAAATCTCCACAGTTGGTAAATGCACTGCCTATTTATAGCCAGCTCCGGCCTTTTGTTTGTTTATATGGGTTGTGTACTTATGTATGCACATTTCCCAGGCGTGTAATTTACTACTGAAATATGCAAACAGTCTGAAAGTTAATACAATACCAGCATTTGTTCACTTGAATGTTATGGCCAAATACATATATATTTAATTGGGTAGCCCAAAAGTAAGTAAAAGAGAAAATTTTATGCCCCACAAAAGTAAAAAAAAGAAAAAACAAAAAATGTCCTGAAACTTAAAGTTGTTGTTTGTAGTTTATGTCTTCAGCGAAAGTCGTAAAGCCAAAACTCATAACTGCGATGCGGAAGAAGTTGGTTATAAATTATAAGCCATGACCAACAAGTACAGCAAAAAGGAAAAGTAAAACAAATGCAGAAATGAGTCATATTTCGGAAAACGTGATTACCATCAAGAGCTCAGGCAAAGGCAGATAAGGACTAAGGAATTTAAATGAATTAATTAAAACAACTACTTAGTGGTGAGCAGGGTCTTTACAGCCATGACATTATCAGCAGACTATCGACTTTAGATTTAGCAATCGAATCAATAATTGAGTTCAAGCTTAAAAGTATTACGAATTACAATTAATACTTGAAACTTATTTTGTTTTTGTACTTAGTTTTAAGTTAAAAATTGATACTCCCAAGCTTAGTCTGCTGATGAGGGCACCAAAAATTACTTTAAACAATAAAAATAGCTCCTTGCCTTATAAAACATATTTAACCTTAGAGAAACTAAACTAACAGCCCTTCTGCTTGTGTTGGCTATTCACCAGCGGAGTGCATAATAGTCTTAAAGTATATTTACGTAGCCAAAGCTCTTTTATTTTTCTTCTCAAAAATATGCCCGAAAACTAAAAGTGAAAAGAAGAGAAGTGCATGGTTGTTATATCACCATATTGACTTGCCCTGAGCTGTTTTTTTTATATATATATTTCTTCTGCTTTCGAGTAAGACGGAACTATTTGTTAGAAAATGTATCTTATTACCCATTTGCTTTCCCTTTTCCAAGGCATTTTATTTCAATGTGTGAGGGTGAAGTAGTACAAAGATTTACATTGCATTATTGCAGGGAAAATAAGGCAAAATAATGCCAGGGGAAAAACGAACAATCATATTGAGTAATAAAATAAAAAACATAATAATAACCAACTGCAATGGCTGCTTAAAGTTCGGGTATGCATACTTCAGTCCTGCGGGATGCACTTTTGTAATAAGCGTCTTAAATGAAAATCTCTTAAAACTTTTTTTCCAATTTAAATTATTTAATTTAATAAGAAGTAACTGTGCATCAGACTGAATCGTTTTTTATACTTTTGAAAAGTGTATATTAATTTTGCCCAGAAATTTGTAACGCATAGAAATATTTATTTCCGACCTAATAAACTATATATATTCTTGATCAGAACGACGAGCTGAGTTCAATTCCGTCTGTCCTTCTGTCTGTCTGTTTCTACGCGAACTAGTCCCTTAGTTTTGAAGCTATCGGTCTGAAATTTCCACAGAGTCTTCTTTTTACTGCACGCAACATATATGTCGGAACCGGCCGGATCGAATGACTATATCATATAGCTGCCATAAGAACGATCGGTCTAAGAACTAGTTCTAGTGAGAAAAACTTTTTTGTTTTTCATCGTAGCGTCACTAAACTTGGTATATGTTAGTTTTAAATGCTTTCACATAATACAGGAAAAATTGATTAAAATCAGATGACCATATTATATAGCTCCCATAGAAACGGTCGGTCTAAAAACTACTTCTAGTGAGAAAAACATTTTTTTTTTCCATCGTAGCGTCACTAAACTTGGTATATGTTAGTTTTATATGCTTTCACATAATTTTAAAAAAAATTTATCAAAATCGGATATCTATAGCATATAGCTGCCATGGGACCGATCGGTCGTAAAATGTGTTTTACTAATAAAAGTTTTTTTTAATGGTATCAAATTTTTATTATCAATGATTTCAAAATTTTAAATATCTGATATCTATATCCTATATATATTTTACCGGTTAAATCAGTTGGAGTAAAGTTTTTCAAGTGTATTAAAACTTCGGCAGAGTCATGTTACCCTTCTACCCATTTTTATTTTTATAGGTACAGGGTATAAAAAAGGAATTGAAATGTTTAAACCAGGGAATCATAACCGGAACCGAAATAATCCGTTTCAAGCCACGTACCGCTATCGAAACCGTAACCGATATTAAAATTTTTGGAGAACCAAAACCGTTAACCGTTATAATAGTATCCGAAAAATCCGAATCCATACCGAAACGCTAATACCGGTACTGTTTCAGCTTGATATTTTTTATACTCTGTACCGAAGGTACACAGAGTATATTGGGTTTGTGCAAATGTATGTAACAGCCAGAAGGAAGCATCTCCGACCCCATAAAGTATATATATTCTTGATCAGCATCAACAGCCGAGTAGCCATGTCCGTCTGTCCGTCTGTCTGTCTGTCCGTCTGTCCGTATGAACGAAGAGATCTCAGAGATGGTAAGAGATAGATGTTTGAAGTGTATGGAACATATATTTCTTATACTTGCAGGCAGATCAAGTTTAGTTTTGATTTTTGCCACGCCCCCTGCCTCCCCCGCAAATTAAAAAAAAACTGAATATCTTCCACAATTTTGTAGTTACGTTGTTCGAACCTTTAAGACATATATTCTACTCATCATTTCTTATCAAGCCCCCATACATCGTTTTCCGATCAGATGAACAATAGTGGCGCTATATATAAAAGAAAATTTAATGCAACGGCAACAACAACACTGCAGCCACTTACGAGAAAGAGAGAGCGAGAGGGCAATAGCTTACTGGACTGCGCCGCTTTCAGTTTCCCCCTCCCTTCTTTCCCATAGATTGTGTAAGTAGGCAATTGAGATGGCCTGCGGTCAGAAATATGATAGATATGATTATGTTAATAGGAAATTATATACAAATTTTATAAATTAGGTAGTATTAGTTATGTATTAGGGTAATTCTACCCATCATTACTTATCGAGCCCGTACATCGTTTTTCAACCAGATGAACCATAGTCGAAAGAGTTGCCACCCCCAGATTTTGAAAAAACCTCACACTTTAAAGTTATCAGTTACATACAAACAGGTACGGAGTATATTACAGTCGGGCTTGACCGACTTTCTTACTTGTTTATCTAAGCATTTCATAAATTCGGCCTTAAAGAAACAACAAAATCAAAATAATTTTTTTTAGGATATAAAAGAATAAGGAATTTTTTGTAAAAAAAAGGCGGAAATACTTTTTTTGGTAATAATAAAACCTTTTATTAAATGTAACAGATTTTTAAGTCTTAAAAAATACAGAAATGTTAATACAAATTTTAGAAATGAAGCTTCCTGATTCAAATCAAATTTCGCTCTCAAATTTAGAAAACATTTTTTCCTATTTTAAGAAATTGTTGTTTGAATATTTGAAAAAATTTTATGTAACAAAAAGGTCAGGTAGATTTTATATTTGCAACTTTTTTAGAGCTGATACACCTTTCTGAGTATATTACTAGTATGGCAAAAGATCGCTTTTGATGGCAGGCATGTGGTAGATTTTTGGGCCGATTATTTCGAGCTATAATTAGGAAATATTTTCCTGCTTTTGCGAATGATTTAAAATAAGTTTAGGTCCGATTTCTCATCTCACAGAAAGCAGTATCGGTCACATAAACTAAGATATCATAAAAAATGAAAATTTTTGAATAAAAAAAAAGATACTTGTACCGGTATTCTGAAATAAAAATCTGTGTACCGTATCGGACCGAAAACGGAAATTCACTGAAAACCGAAGAGATCCTTTAACCGAAATTCTCATTACGGTACGTACCGGAACCGGTACCGTAACCGGTACCGTAACCGATTTTCGATTTAGGATTAATCCCTGGTTAAAACAAATTTGTTCGCCTCATAAAAAAATTGATTTTAAATTCTTGTGATTTGGGTACCCGCAAATCTTTCAGAAAAATCAGTTTCTAAAAGCTCAGTTTTTTTTTACTGTGTCATAGTGAATTATTTCAGAATTATTACTTAATTTTGTACTCCCTTTGGTATGAAATATTCCACTTCACTCTTACCACCATTGCATAATACTGTCCAGGCAACAGCTTTCTAGCTTTTGCCGTTCAAGACGTGCGCAAATGTCAGTCACAAGAAGTCAATATTTGTTAATTAAAATAAACTGATTTATTTTGTGTACATTTAATAGGAATGACAAGCTGAGTTAGAGCAAGGGACGTTGATACTTTGGAACACATTTTATAAAACAATAAAGAGTCCTTGCCTCAAAATCTACACAAAAATTGCAAATCTCAAACATCACTTTAATTACATTGTTGGCTATCACTTAGTAAGTTAGTAGAGAAAACTAAGACAGTGGCGTTAATTTGATTTTGCTGTTAGTGAAAGTGGCAACAGCCCAATACCCAAATCTATAATGGATGTCTTGATGTCTAGAATAGGACACACAAATTCATTAAAGGCAACTCTTTGGCTCGGAAATTCGACAAATCCTGCCAAGGGCAGGACAAAGTTGACAATGTTTGTCATTTGCACATCATTTATTTTTGCCCTTTGATCGAACATTTGAGAACGCCCCTTCATGATGTCTAAATCAGACGATGTTAGTTAAACTGCCAGGAAAGAAGAAAAGGGAAAATACACACACACACTCGCGCGTACAGGAAATTGCCGGAAATGTGAGAGTTTGTGGTTTCAGGAACCAACATTGCGTTTTGTTTCGATTTTTGTGGCATGAAGCACAAGCCTAATGATTAATTATTGTGTATAATGAACTTAACTGTGTATGCGAAATGACAGCTGTCATTTGCTGAGGTTTTTGTTAATCTGCAAGCTGAGACATTTTAATTAAAACATAATTCCCATTTTCCCAGATGGAAAATTCTCTACCAATGCCATTGAGAGAGATTATATCAATTGTGGGCACAACTTATGAGCACACTGCAAAATTGTCAAGAATTTTAGCAAAGCTTAAGCGATTAGTTAGTCAACTAACAGAATAACAGTTCCTTTGAATAAATTGTCTGAGGCAACGCAAATTAGTTACTAAATGAATGAGCTAACCATATATTTACCCTATAAGCAATGCGGATTTAGATTGAATAGGAAAAAACGGTTACTTGATAAAATTTTGTATTTGAAAAGATAGCAAGGACCAAAAATAATTAAGCATTAAACAGAATATTAACTATACCAAGGTCCACAACTGAAGCCCTTAGAACCGGGCTGGTTCAAGGTCTCTTAAAGCGAAACACTAACCGAACCGTTTTATTTATTAGCCTCCGGAATTGGACTTCCTCTTATCTTATATATCTAAAGCATCACCAATTTATTGGCTTATGATTAAATATATAATAAAAGTTTTTTTCAGAAATCTTTAGGTAATATTGCCCTCTTCTTTGTCGAAAGCTGTCTACGCCCTTGAAAAAAAAAACACATAAATTTTATTAAATTTAATTTTTCACCTCTTTCTTTGTCCAATAAAATTTGGTCAAGAGTAATTGGTGTAAATTGGCAATAGTAATCTGAACTGTCTGCCCCCCCTCAGCCACTTTCGAGCAGCACTCTACCACATAAAATAATGCAAAGTCTAAGAGCGCTCTCTTTTTGGCTCACATTTTTGCAGTATGCAAAAAGTTGTGCCAACAATAAAAAAAAATGGTGTATTTTTGTGAGCTGCGCACTGACCGTTTTATTTTGTGTAGTTGGATTGCAGCTGCAAAATAAACAAAAGTACTTTTTGGTCAGTGCGTTGCCGCAAGTAATCCCGATATTTGGTCTGTGCGGTCGAGCGAATATTGTTAAAAAGAAAAAATAGTGTTCATTGAATATGAACCTTTGTCCTCAAGCAAAATCCAAGCGAAATGCACAAGTCGCACACATGCATTAGTTACACTGGTCCGTGAAATTTAATAAGGTGTCTGCCCATTTCGTTTTAATATCATTTTGAGAATGCAATTTAATGTTCAGTATTTCAACCGCACAGACGTAACTAACTGTACAATCACATATGTCAAGACATCTAGTATATTTCATTTGAAGGATTAAAACGTTTAGCTTTAGATAGATCTATATATCTAAAAAGGTTATTGGAGATTTGTTTTAAATGGCTTAATGGCCGTTTTAACAACTTGCATATACATTTTATTAGTTTGACTTTTTCTGGGTTATTATACTATGACCTCTAGCCTTAAATTAATTAGTTCAAAACGTCATCTTTCTAAAGCAATATCTTCAGGTGGAGCAGTAGACTTTATAAATTTTGTTGTTTTCCAACCCGTGCATTATTTTTAAATGTGTCTGAGTAAGCCGTTCGACTAGTGCATAAAGAACCCCGTCCAATCCCTAGCACAGCAAGAATGCGTACTTTCAAAGTTTGTCGTACAACGATTTTATACTTAAGCGTTTAACATCGGCTAGAATGGCAGTCTGAGCTGTACACTTCATACTTAAATGACGAGGAGTTACAAAGCATCACACATTCTAAAAATAGAATCAGCAAGGTAACCCTCTTTTTGGCTGATTCCCAGTATTATGGAAAAAATTGTATGAGATGTCGCTAATAGGTATTGTAAATTCTTTGACCAAACTCAACGGCCTCCCCCTATTTTGGGTCTTAGGAATCGAACTGAATCAAATATAACAAATAAAAAAATAAATAAGAATGTCGATCAAGCCCGTCTGTAATATACCAGCCAAAGATTGTATATAATAAGCCAATTCCACTATAATCACATAAATCGATATGTACATTTAAAGTAGAGTGATTTCATTAGGATGGGTATAGTTCTTGGAGTTTCGTGAACTATGGGGAATTACTATAAAGAACTAGAAAGTCCGAACAATCTTTCTTCAAATTTGTGAGAGATATGCAGGCATGTTCTCGATTCCACTTCTACACGATTTTGGAAAAAGTGAAATTGATTCCTTTTCTCGCAGCCCCAAATCGACAAAACTTGTCGACTTTGAAAAGTTTAGCTTGCTGGTCAGTGGAATGAAAAGTTATTGCCAAGTTGCGCACTCGTACGGTTGATAAATGTACATAAAGCTAATTTTTCTTAATTCTTTGTTCAAATTGCTTAATTTACCTGCAGGTATAAGGAGATAATGTTCCATACTCTTTAAACCTCTAGCTCTTAACATCTCTGAGATTTGTTTGTTCACACGTACATGGCTATATTGACTTAGAATCAGTAAATAATACCGTAACCGGAACCTTTAACCAAAATAAACCGCCTAATGCCAGGTAGCGGTATCAAATCACGATAGTAAAATTTTTTGAGAACCGAAAACCGTTAGTCCTTATAATCGGAACCGAAAAAACCGGAACCATACCAAAACACTAATACCAGTACTCATTCGGTTTCGTATTATTTATTTTATTAATTTTTAATTATTTCATATATTTATTTCAACTGGTAAAATACCAATATACACTCAGAAAAATGTCTTACATTTTAGAAATTCGCCCTTAAAGAAATACCAAAATTAAATTCTCTTTTTAAGATATATAAAGATAAAAAAAAATCTAAAGAGCGGAAAAACTTTTCTTTGGTCAATAGAATCCCTCTAATTAAATGTAAAGGATTTCTGAGCATTAAAAAAATCCTCTCTTAGTTATAGAAAATTTTAAATTTTTTAAAAGTGATAATTAAAATTTTTAAAATTAAGCTTCTGGATTTTAATAAAAAAAATTTCCCCTAAAAAAATTCATTTTTCCATATTTTCCGCGCCAAATAGTTTTATGGAAAGGTATATTTCGGTATGGCTTTCAGCAAATGTTAAAGTAAACTTAAGATAATATCATCTGTGTCGGTGGAATCCTCTTACAAGGTTTATCGCGCCAACTTGCGTTCTAATTGATCTCTGATCAGATTCTACTTCATTTTTATCGTTTAGTTCTTACTCTCCGTCACACATTGCAAAAAAAAATCGTAGGTTTTACTATTTTAGGCACTCGTTTTGTATTAAAACTGCACCAAACCAATGTAGAAGCAATAAAAAAACTTTAGAAAATCGTCGTTTCGACTACCCATATTTTAAAAATTATTCCTACACGGATTGAATGAAGCTGATTAGCTGCAGCAACAGTACTATAGCTACTCACGATGTACAAAAAATAAGCACAAAAGAAGTAAAGGAAAATACCGAAAACAGTAAAATGTTAATTCGGCTTGTCGAAACGACAAGGCATGACCTTCCAGGGTTAAGAAATATTTGTCAGCCTTATGAGAAATGACACTAAGGCATTATGTGGCATATTCCTAAAACCCCCTTTTTTTTAGTTTTATTTCATCCATTATTTTTTTGGATATCTTGAAATAATTTAAATTTTTTAATGTTAAAAAGAATAATACTTGTATCGGAACGTACCGGTATACCCAAATAAAAATCTGAGTACCGTATCGTTTTTTAAATGGCATATTCTAAGAAAAAAATTTTTTAGTTCTATTACATCCATAATATCTTAAAATAATTTACTTTTTTTAATATTAAAAAAAATTATACATGTACCGGTATACCGAAGTAAAAATCTAAGTACCGTTTCGAAACTGAAAACCGTAAACTAAAAAAATAGAACCTTAAGAAATTCTCATCGGTACGTACCGGAACCGATATTCTTTCGGGATTAACACTGTTCAACTAGCGCTGTCTTTTGGTAAGTACATTAGTTATCAATAAAAGGATTTTATATAATCCTTTCCCTGAGAAACGGGTATATCGAAGTCGAGAAAGCTAACTTTAACTTATGCTCTAATATTACCAAAACTTAAAATACCCGTAAATTTAATTGATTCGGTTAGAGATTTCCAAAATATAATAAAATTCGTTTACTGTTACAATTCTGAATAGGTTATACCCTGATTAAAGGAAAATAAAATATTTATTATTTCTTTAGAAATTAATAAAACTCATAATACACTCCCAATATCTGAATTCTCTTAATAAATATTTCCCAAAGATATCGTGCAAATTGTTTAATTCAACATACAAATTACCAAATTTATTTAATGAAAAATAATGTTTCCTATTAAATTTGATTTATATTTTTATTGTATTGTATAATCAAATACACATATTCATACAACTCCTAGTCGTGTTAACAGCCTAACAAAGGGAATGTCTTCGTCGAGAAAATAAACATAAATCTAAACACGTGCTGAACGAATTTTCAAAAGAGATCCTAATGAACCAAGGACTGTCTGACTACGAACAAAAATACAAGTATCTGCAATTTGTTAATCGAAACACGCACACGCAAATCAAAATCAGAAACACAGAATCAAAATGAGGCACACCTGTCGTAGGTTCCCATCAACCATTGTTTGTCCTTTATCAAAGGGCGGGGGGGTTTGGGTCGGAACAAACGTGGGAAGCTGACATTATTTTTTTTTGTGCACAAAATTGTCAAATCTCTTTTGTTAATGATTATGAGTAACAGAAGGGAGGCTGTATAAATATCTTATCTTTCAATTCAATTGCAAAAATGTGTTGATGAAATCATTTCAAAAATTGATTTTAATATTTAAATTTTAAGTACTCACCCAAGTGAAGAGGAATTTTCAGGATGCCGCTGCTGCTGCTGCTGCTGACAGTTTTTAACAATTTGCTTTTTCTTTTATTCCAAGTTCAGTTTCACTTGTCGTCTCTAGGTTAGTTTTTATTTGCCCTTTCAACAATTGTAGTTCAAGTGGGGAAGTTGAGCAGCATTCTCGAGCACTAGTTTTTCACATGATTTCACATGCAAAGGACAATTTCACAAAAGTTTTGCTTGAGTTTTTTTTTTTGTCTTCTTTTAACTGGTTTAAGAGAGGATAAATTTCTAAGCGTGTGCTTGATTTCTCAAGCCTTACGGATTATGCAAAATATTTCAATTTTATATGCACAATTTGAATTAAAGTTTTGTTTAGAATTTTGTAAAATTAATTTTGAACATAACGTTTAATCGTTTCATATTTTCGATTTCAGTACATTTAAAAATAAAAATTTAGCACGGAATTTTGGAATACTTCTTTAATTGTATCGCCCTTAAATTCAAGGTCATTTATGGCCATCATAAATGACAAATGCTGTCAATCAAGAGCATAGAGCATAACTTTTCACTGACTGGCAAAGTTGTTAAATAAATGAAAATTAATCTGTTCCTGCTGTTGCATAACTTTGCCATTCCCCCAATGACTTATGATAAAATGATGCCGCACTATGAAAATGCTTTAAGCAATTTCAAAGTTAAAGTTTCACAAAGCTCTGTATGGCCCCACAAGGGCAGAGTGAACAATTTATAATATGTTTATTCCAGGGACCGAAAATAACAGTTATGGAAGTGAAAAAAATTACTACGAAATATGGATCCCCTGATAAAATGGAGTACATGAATCTTCATAATTTTGAATGGCGAGTCCTTAAATGTAATAAATTTTTATCTGCAATTTTTATCACAAAAAAAATTTTGAAATTGTTATATTATAATTTTTAAATAAAAATTTTGTTTTAACCGTTAAATGGTAATTTTTATATAAAAATTTTTGAATAACAGTTAAAACTAATTTTTATTATAAAAATTTAATTAAATTTTTATTTTGTAATTTTTATAATAAAAATTAATTTTTAATTTTTATGAAAATTTTTTTATTATACAAATTTTTATAAAAATTACTAATCTAGTAGGTTTAAGTAAATCTTGTATCCTTCTATCAAAGATATTCTATAATTTACAAACGCTTACTAGATAAGTAATTTTTATAAAAATTTTTATAATAAAAATTTTTCATAACAATTAAAAAGTAATTTTTATTATAAAAATTACAAAATAAAAATTAATTTAAATTTTTATAATAAAAATTAGTTTTAACTGTTATTCAAAAATTTTTATATAAAAATTACCATTTAACTGTTAAAACAAAATTTGTATTTAAAAATTATAATATAACGATTATTATAAAACTTTTATGTACAAATTAGAAAATAATTGTTATTTCAAAATTTTTATCCAAAAAAGTTATAACAGGTACGGTCCCTGGTTTATTCACAACTGAGAGTTTTTAAAAATGATTATTGCATGGGAATATGTCCGAGAGATTCAAACCAAGCCAATGCTAAAGGTTGTGAATTCTGCATTGCTTTTAACATAATTTTAAACTTCATTTCTGATTTGGGTAAAAGTAAATTAAAATGGAAAAATAAACTAGACAACTAAACTATAATGTTAAGCATTTCATTTGTCGCTGAAATTGATAACTTTCAAATCTAGAACATAGGAAAAATCTGAAAAATTTATAAACTAATTTAAAAAGTTAGAGAACTTCTCATTTTATTCGTATAATCAGCCGGCGAGCGATGCTGGGATATTTTGGGTGTCTAATATAATTAAAAAACAAATGAGAAAGTCAGTTAAGCCCCACTGTAATATGTTCTGTACCTGCCAATGTTTGTAAATATGTATCTGATAACTTTTAAGTGCGGGGCCACATAAACTGAGAAGTGCTGCCCATCACGATTGCGGCTGGTGCTGCCCTGCATAATTATTTGTTTTGCTCGACAATCGTTCATCTAATTGGAATACGATGTTGAGTGGATCAATAAATAACGCCGATTACTATATATGCCTTAATAGTTTGAATATTGTGGGAGATATACGTTTATTAGAAAAGTAATCATGCACCACATTCGAATTCACTTACGTGAAAACCGGAACAGGCCTGATAAATTCTTTTTCAAAATATGGGAAGGGCATGGATCGTGGTAAAAAAAATTAAATTGAAATCTCTAAATAATGCCGATTACTATATATTTATTGAAGAACCAAACAATCTATCCACAAAAGTTTAGAGATATGAGGTTTTTTCCAGCCACCGCACAGTGGTCGGTCTTGTATGGAGTTAGCGGCCAAAAATACTTTCAGTAGAGATATTTAATTGAAATTTTATATGAATTTTATGATCATGGTTAAACAGCTGAAAGCCTCTCCTCCCACCACCCACTTTCACCCTGGCCAAAGAAAAATTATATAAAAAAATTAAATATTTTTTTTTAAATTAAGAACAAGTTTATAGTAAGTTTATAATACAAGAAAAAAAAAACAGTAAATTATGTAGGCGAGATAGTTCGTATTGGAAGGATGTGCCAATATATAGTTACAAATTTTAATAAAATTAAAATAAGAATGATTTTATTTTCATTTTAATTTAAAATAATTATTTAAATCAGCTACATTTTGGTACATAAATTACAACTGAACAGCAATACAAAGCACAAATAAAGAAAACAACAACATAGCACAAAAATTCCTACAACAAAGCTTCCGAAAATCCATAAGAACGCTTTGTGTTATTGATGATAACTCAAAGGGGCGCATAGGCGCGCAGCTAAAATAAACAGTTTTAGAATCTTATAACATTAACTAATATTATAAAAAAAGTTTCATTCGGGGGAATGACGGGCAACACAACTTTTACTTTAGGTGAAATTTAACTTTTTGGCTGGGTAAAACACTCACTATGGCACTGAGAAAAAAACACATTTTATAACAAAACCACAAGATGTTATAACATGATAACAACTCAAATATATAGTTAATAATTTTTTTTTCAATATTCATTTTAATGCGCGGCGATACCAAATGATTTAATATTTCAATTAAATTTTTACAGAAAGAGCTCACTTTCATGCGTCTCAAACAGCAAAGTCGACGTGTTTTTATTCTCTCCCTTATGTATGTATTCGTAAAGGATACGATTGAAATAGAACAAAAGCAATATTACCATTAAATTTCATGTTGTTTTAAGAAAAAAATCGACCACTGTGCACCGGTTCGGTTTATCATATGTTTTTTGTTCCAATCCGAAACGCGGTTTTGGTTTGGTTCAGTGGTTCTTGGTTCGGTTTACGGGCACAAATAAGCGGTTCGGTACGGTTCGGTTTAGATCCGTTTTGAATCCCTATTTTTTTCTAATTCCGATATGATTTTAATGAGGCTCGGCCTAACACTGCCCCTCACGAAGTTTGGGTTTCTGTTTTCATACAGGATATAAGCACAAAAATGATTGATTCTCGCCGTAGTATTTTAAAGTAACTTACAAAAAATTGATATTTCCTCATTGGTGACGTTGCTGATAAGAAAAACGTCATAGTTGTTAAATCGCGTGAATTTGTTTTCCCCCAATTGAAATCCTAATTTTTTAAATTTAATTATCAGTCTATGGTTTCTTTTAAGAAGTGCTTGTAAAATGTCAAGCTGTTATTTATAGGTTTCCTGAATTTGAAACAAACAAAAAATATTTTTTTAACTACAGTTTCTGCTGTACTTCTCCCGGATATTTTGTGCTTTTGTATGGCCTGGACTATCGTGTTATAAAGGCGGCGCCCGAACACGCACAATGCACGGATTAAATAAATTAAGTGTACACCGATTAAATGGTTTAAGATTCCTTGGGCCGAAATAGTAAATAACACGGATATTTT
Source organism: Lordiphosa mommai (assembly GCA_018904225.1). NCBI lineage: Eukaryota > Metazoa > Arthropoda > Insecta > Diptera > Drosophilidae > Lordiphosa > Lordiphosa mommai. The sequence goes on along the minus strand of JAEIFT010000097.1, from coordinate 782,038 downwards.
GGTAGTAAAACAAGCTTTAAATTCCGTTAGCAATTACATATTTTTGTTCAAGTTAAAAAAAAATTTAATAAATTTCATCGATTCAAAGAAGTGTAAAATCAACATATTTCAGAAATAGAGTAACCTTTAAGGATTAAAACCACTTCACATTGTTGATTATCTCCCAATTAACGAATCAGAGTCCACACATACGTAATTTTTCAAGCATCCCTAAACACGTGAAATCCATAAAATAACTGCAAAGGAAACGTCTTCACATCGCAGAATGCTGTCTAATAGACAGCCACAGGGCTTGCCATCATTTTATGAGGTAACAGTTCAAAGCTAAAAGAAAATCAGATGTCAGCAATTGACATCATCACGAGGCCTCAATTTATTCCCCAAAATGGAATTCGAAAGGCTAATACGTATGCAATTGATTTCAAATGTGTGTGCTACGAAATCAGATTTGTTTGTGATTACTAAAATCATTTAACATTATAGATCCGGATTCTTTTATAAACTTTTCAGCTTGGCTGAATAGAAATTTGCGGTTGTTATTTATAGTAACAAAAGGCCCGTTTTGTTTATTTTACAGTTAAGACAAGCAGAGTTAAGACATGCACTTTTAACAAGGGCGCAGCAGTCGAGTGCCCCGAAAGCGAAATACCCTGTACACTTGATTTTGACATCAGCTTGTCAAATCTGAAACAAACTTGATCTGCGTATGGTATATATACACCTGATTACATTCCAAGCACTCTACAGACGTACAAGGTTTAATCGACTTGGCTTTTGATGCTGGTCAAGAATATTTATACTATATGGAGGGTCGCAAATGTTTTCTTCTGTCTGTTACATACTTTTGCACAACTTCAATATACCCTTTTTACCCATTTGTATGGGACCAGTGTATAAATTTTTTTAATTTCATCTCACCACTTCAAGTTCAAGTAAAGAAAATTTTAAAAATTAAAAATTTAAATTTTATCTTTTAATGTGCATGTTGGTATACCCGCCTTTCGTTATCATGCGAATCATTGTATTTAGAATAAAGCAGACTTCAAAAAGGCAGAATGAATAAACTTGGAGTGCTAAGATCCCACTTCAAAAGTCTATTTTGAGAACAAAGGGCATAGCAGAATAAGCATAGGAAAACTGCCCCCGCAGTTATCAGCACCAAATTTTAAAGTTTGATTTTTAAAATTTCAAGTCTTTTTCGCATTATCTTGAGAACTATCGACGGTGGGGGAAAACCATTTAAAGGTATTCTCATCTATGTATCCTTCTATTGTCCTTCTATTTGATAACGATTAAAAATTTTTTGGAGACATAAAAAAAATTGACTGAGTTGGAATGGAATATCCCATATGTAAAATAATATTTTACATGTTTATTTGTTTTTCACCATGAGGCACAATTGCGATCTGATTGCAAAAATTATATGTTATTAGAGATATCCTAATGTAAAATATAGGAAATAAACTGGGGGTGTAGAAAAAGATTATCACCGCGAAAAAATTAATTGGAAAATTCAATCATTATTTTTGGACCAACGTTTTGGTAATAAAAATCTGTAAAAAATATTTTTAGAATTGTATTTTGCACACTTACAACATATATTTAACCCATTAAAATCTGTCAAGCGGTTCTTAAGAAAAATAACAGTTTTTCTGTTTAACTTTCCAGCCTCATAACTCGCGTCCAATTGCGATTAGGAGACTACAATTTTGGGAGAGTGAGTTTCTTATAGATGTTAATCAAACTTTTAAATTTGGTGCTGATAACTGCGGGGCAGTTTTCCTATGCTTATTCTGCTAAGCCCTTTGTATTTTAAGTTGTAATACTAGTTCAATAATCAACGAAAAGGCAACAAGGACATTACATATTACACTCAGAAAAAAATCCGTTCTATACGTACCGAAAACCGTAATTTTTGTTTTCAATAGTAGGCTTAGTTCGTTTTTTTATTATACTGAGAACGGGGGCCTTATGGTAAGAACGCTTTTATTCAGACCGGACGATTTGAGCTTAAGAACCATTAGGTCTTATTATTAAAACGAAAAAAATTTTATTCCTGAATGTGCGGATCTGTGATTCCTTATGCCGAAAAGTATGCTTGATTTTTTTAACTTTATAAATTAAGCCAAATCACTTGTTAGTTTCCTTGCAAGCCTATTATTAGCTTTAACATCGCCCCCGATTTCTTAACAATGGCACAAGGGTTGTTTTTATACAAAATTGGCATGTTTTCTACTTACAAGACTGTCATTCATTTTTTAATACAAATGGATTTTGGTTGCTGTTTGTTTTGTTACCAGCATTTTGGCGTGCTGACTGATTATTATATTTATATAATGTTTTTTAGTGACTTGTTTTGATTTTTATCAAAGTGATTGATGAGAAGACCCGGTGGCCTTCGAAACAGTTCTGAACAGACAAACCATGCTTTCACCTTGATAAAAATCAAAGTCGGTCACTTTAAACCATTTTAGTAAAATACATACAATTAAAAACACAAATTCTGAGCTTCTTCGCGCCAATTAAACAAAAATAATTTTATTTTTGGTAGTTTGTCTGCTGCGGATATTTTGATGATTAATTACACTAGTTTACAGCAAAAAAGATTCATTGAAGCCATTATTTTTTTGTTGATGTATTTTGTAATACTGAACTCAAAAATTAAATTCAAAAAATGTTGTATGGATATTTGTTGAATTAGAATTTTTTGTAGTTTTTTCGATAGGTACCCTTTCATATTCTCTCTAGTCAGCAAATTAAAATAGAGTCAAGCAAGGTATAAGTTAAAAGGGGATGCAATTTCTAATAATCTAGCTGAAGAAATGATCTTAAATCTTCAAATCGGCTAAGTATTTTGAATGCTACAAGCAAAAATATTAAAAATAAAAATTTATTTTCTCAAAAACGTGCAAAATTTTGATTCCTTGAGTTTTGGGTTCAGCATTTCAAATTACATCATCATAAAATAATGGCTTCAAAGTGAATTGTTTTTTTTTTTTTAATTTTGTAAACTGCGTTTATTCGGCTCAATCTGGGCATTTTCTAAATCGAAATGTTGTATAAAAAAAAAACTTAGCACAAAAACCTCGAACCTCAATGATCTGAACATTGATAACATTGATAAATTTTGGTCTGCACCGGGCCTCCGAAAATATTTATTGGGTTTACAGTCCTGCAAGCTATACTCCCTTCAATGGAAAAAATCATTCCGAAAAATAAGGCAATAGCAGAGACTTAAACAGGCTCACCTTGTCGAGAAGGAACTCGTAGCCTTTAAAAAAGTTTGGTCACAATTTTACTCTCGCTACCGTTGCTAGAAGAACCTTAAAAATTTTAAAGTATATTTGTCGGCACTTTGTAGAGATACAAGCAATAATGCCTAATAAATGAAAAGCCCTAAAAAAATCAAGAGGAATTTTTGTTAAAAATTGGGATTGTGACAATTACTTCTCACGTCGCAGGTAAATGAAAAACTGTTGTAAATTTATTGTGTCCCTCACGTAAAATAAAACGGAACTTATTTTGTTCTACAGTAATACCAAAGGCGAATAAAATGGAGTCCCACTACCCAACCAAAAGAGCGGCCTTACTTGGCGACATTTTTTAATTTGGTTGGACACTTCAGCCTTAGCAGCATACATAATATGTTCCTCTTTTAAGGTACCAATTTTTGCATTGCACAAATTAGAACTCGAGCCGAAAAGCCAATCAATTTAAGGCTAGAAAACTGAGGCTAATGAACAGGCACAATGAGATGCTAAAGCAAGGCGCATGAAGCAAAAAGGCAGTTACTACATGTGTTACCAGTGCTCAAAAAAATGCAAAAATGCATCAAATGCAAGAAGCCAAAATGTGCCCACCATTGCCTCAAAAGAAGGGCCAGGACTATTATCTGGGCTATTGTTTCTTGTATCACAGAAGACAAATATACTTTGATGAAGTAAGAAAGACTCTATCAGGTGTGTCCTGGAAATCTTTTGAGATTTTCGTATAAACTATTGCATTTCGAACCACTTTTAAATTAATTTTTATGTAAAATGACAAGAATTGAAACGGTTACTAGATTAAGTAAAAGGAAAACCGCAGGAATTAAATCTACTTGTCTTTGAGCAGCCGTTTTTAAATTGCTGAACTTTCGTCATGTAATCTATAAAACCGGGCATATTTGTGCCATTTTTCGCATATAGTCTAACAGTTTTACTTCGAAGTGCAATTGTTTATACGAAAGCACTAGAGTTTTCCGGGAGACCCCGTATATGTTTATATGAGTCCTCATGACATAAATGGGTAGATATAAATAAAATAGAAGAATTTTAAAAATGTTATCAAAAACAAAAAGTAATTTATTTGTTGTATTGTTTTTTTTTTTTAATTTTAAAAATTTAAAACTGAGCTAAAAGCAATTTAAAATTTGACAAAAACTCACTAAAAGATTAACAAGTGAAAATTTAAATATCTAGAAATTTTAGGTTAAGGGGGTCTTCTCCCTTTGAAAAAAAAATTTCGATTTTTTTGTTTTCCATTATTATTATAGCTTGGACATTTCCCTGTCATCCCCTTCAAACCGTTTTCAAAAATTCAAAATAGTTTAGCAAATATAGCCATTTAAGTGGAGTAATGTTTTTTGGAAAGCCATAGCATCTTAGGCCTTAGGCTAGAGATAATATATATAAATGGGTATATTACAATGGTTTGCTTAAATGCTATGAGGAATATTTTATACGTTGCTCAAAACTTTAAAAGCGTTTTTCTCGAAACCACGTTTTTTGACCTGGTAGCCATGATTGCGCCAGTTCTACTGAACCGATTTTGACTAGCCATGTTGCAATCGACGCATAATTAATGTTATTCTGGCCCGTACCTCAATCAAGAGAAAAAACATTTTTTTTACTATTTTTTTACACTGAACTACAAAAAAAAACTTGAAAAACCGAAATTTTTTGTTTAAATGTCCGCAAATTTGTAAGAAAAATATTGAAAAATATGATTGAGGTACGGACCAAAACTACATCAATTCTGATCATAACCTCATTTACCGTTTTTAGTTTCGATAAACTGGAGTCCCGGAATCATGGCCACCACATCTACACCTTTTTATTTGAGACCTTAATTGGCAGGCCGATAACTTTTTGAACAGCCCTCGAAATCCAACATTTTTTTTACTTTTTTATTAAAATAATAAATAACTTAAAACAAGAAACCAAATTGAAAAAGCTCTTATGGCTTACCCTCCAGAATTTTTGTAAAAAACCCTCATAAAACACTCATCAAAAGTAAAAGACCCCCTTAAAGTAATTTCACCATTCTTTGCGCTTCACTATCTGCCATTTATTGCTCAATCATAACGAAATCGAAATCGATAAAAGGTGCATACTGCCACTTATTGAAACAATCAATCAACAACCAAATTGGAGCAACAAATAAAAGGGAAGCAACACGGACTAGCCAATCGCAGGGTTGTCCTTTACCGCCTATGTTAAGTCCTTTACCTACCATATAACCCCGACCCTGCACATTCACATTATAATTTGTTTCCGTCTCTTAAAATAATTTTCAAATGCTAAAACATTCGTTTCTAATGAGGCTGTAATATAGCACTTGTTTTTTTGACGATAAGGATCAAAGATGATCGATTAATGTTCATGTATATAATAAAATCACCGTTGAAATCAACTTAAAAAAATTCGACAACTGCTTACTTTCAATCCAATACTTAAAAACTATTTTTGAGTAAACTTTTTTAAATACTTATTATTCTTATTTTATAATTTTTTTATTTGCTTTTATATAGTTGTTTTTTTTTTGTAAATAAAGATTGATTGGTTACTGTCACTTGTAAAATTCTTATGTTTGTATTTGGATTATTTGGAAATTTCTTTAAAATGTATTTTATTCCAAGTAAAGTTATTTATTTTCGAATGTGTATTTTATTTGATTTTGATTATCGAATAAATTTTTGTAAGTCTTTTTCATAAATCATAATTTTTTTTTTTTTATGAATACTAACTTTGATGTATTATTTGAAATATTCATCGAATTCAATTGTTTAATTCTGTGACGGTTGCGCATAATTTTATTTGCAAATATATTTCAAACTTAAGTTCCATTTGGAAAAAGTTGAGTTTTACTTTTATTAAGTTTATTTCTTCTTAAAACTTAGACTGTTTTTTTTCGAACAATTTTCACTTATAGATTTGCTTCATGTTGATTTTCCCGTCTGTTTATTTTGCACCATAAACTTGTGCAGTTTTAATAAATATTCTTGAATAATTCATGCATAAATTATGATTCATTTAACACAAATTTGTGGTTTCCAAAATATTTTTCACAATTTTTGACATGCCTTCAAATTGACTTTCCCGCAAAAATGAGTATTTCAAATATTGCAAAAATCACGCACACGCTTAAAACGTTTTTGAATAAACAATTGAATTTAATACCGCAAAAATATGAAATTTTAATTTTCGCCTGATTCGCGTCCGATTCGTTTGAGTTGTCGCGACATTCTAACGGGTCGCCCACAAAGACGACGAAAGTCGAAGCCAAATTCCGAAACTTGCTTGTCGGCAGTTTGTAGGACTTAACAGTCTCATGTTAAGTTAACAGAGATTGGTGTATTATTGTGGTAGGTTTTACATTTGCGTCACGTGCAGGCAGCTGTTGTTGTTATTGTTGTTGCATTGAACTTGAACTAGTAACAAAGTTGTTGTTGTTTTGGTTGGCTTTTTTTTGTGTTGGCGCGAATTTTTGCCGGCTGTGTTTGATTGGACTCTCTCACAGCGCAAGCGCACAAAATCATTGACTTAAAATTCATCTTTGACAGTTGCCAGCAAGTAGAGTCATATTAATTAAGCCAGTAAGATTAGCCAAAGGTGGAGCATGCATCTTCAAAAATTAATTTTACATTTTCTAATTAGAAAGAGCCCTTAGTTGTGCACATTGCGTATACACAATAAAGTATAATAAGTATACGCCAGATATGCAATACATTTTACGATTTTGATCAAACTCGGTTAAATTGGGTTGAAGCTGGAAATAATCACGATTAACAAGTAAAAGCTAAAGATGCGGGGGTACTGGATCTGCCTGCTAGTAAACCGTGGTGCATATTTATAGCCGCATTAAATTTTCCCAGTCTATGAGTACGCAGAGAGGGGAGAGCAAAAAGTTGGTGAATGCAGATAAAAAGAGAAGCAAAAATAAGATAAGCAAGAAACAAAACCACAACACTGCAAAATTAACCGTTATATTCAAATTTTCGTTTCATTCTTGCTGCATATATATAGCCGCACTTTACAAACGACAAACAAACGGTGGACAAATGATTAGAAAACAATTTATTTTATTTTTTTTAGTAATGAATGTTGGGTTTTAGTTTATTAATGAAAATAAATGTTGGGTTTTTGATTAATAAAAGTACATGTGGGGTTTTGCTAACTGATTGAGGTACAACGTAAAATTTCCACGCCTCGTTGGCGCCCGAAATCTCTTTTGCCTCGATGGCACACGTCAGAAAAAGCAAGATCGTTATCCACTCAACTGGCCTCGTCGAAGGCTTGTTCGCGACTCGCCGCTCGTCTTAGCGCTTACGCTCTTTCGTCGTTTTGGTGGCAGCTTTCGTCCTCTTACTGCTACGTCGTTTGGCTCGTACGTCGTTGGCTCTTACGTCTTTTTGCTTCGTGATGTTGTCTAGATGATGTTTATACGGTTTGCTGAATATCGATAGTGCAGTGGGATTTGGTAATAACCAGCAATATTCCAACCCACATGAATATGTTCTCCCTAAACTTTAATTTATTCAAAAATTCGATTTGGCATACTATCCACCAGCGTTTTCACCAAATTTGGGTAAAGTTCTTCCCCTGCTTTAATTATTGACAATATTAGTTTTTGGACATCACAAAAGGTATTATTTTGGGAGAATATATTTCGAACAAATAAAGCGCACAAGTTCTCCATGGGATTGAAGTCATTTGAACATGCGGTCCACCCCAAAACATTTACATTGTTGGCATGAACCCATGCGCACCTTTCACAACTGACGTGCATTTGTGCGTTTTCTTGCTAAAAAATTCATCCTTTGCGTCTACGCCTGCGCAAACAAGGGAAACGATTAATTTGTAGGATCTATGTGTACTCAGTATAGTTCATGTGAGTGTTTGGAAAAGTCAGCTCCAAGCATCCAGATTCACTGTGAGCACCGCAAACCATCAAAGAACCACCTCCGAAATTTATCTTTGAGAAATAATGGGGATCTTTCTTCAAATTCCTTCATTAGTGGGATAACCCGTCAGGAGCGTCCTCACTAAATTTTTTTCATTCAAAAAAATGAACTAGAAAAGTTTAAATTAATATTTTTTTTTTTTAAATTAACTTCCATTGTCTAATCAGTTGACATGTTTTTCCAACTCTCAGCATTCTTGAAACTACCTTTATTTTTTGGAAAACAATGCATTTTGAGTTCGTTAAGTCACGTGTAACTGTCCAGCGTGATACCTGCAAGCCATATTGAGCCGCTAACACTAGTTTACAAAAAAAAAAAAAATTAAATACCCATTGAAGCTGTTATTTTTTTCTTATGAAGTTTGGAATGCTGAACTCAAAAATGATATTGAAAAATTTTTGTATGGAAACGTTTTTGAGTTAGTATTTTTTTCGTTTTTTCGGTAGGTACCCTTACATTTAATGACATATCTCGAGTTAGAAACTTTAGATATCGTCTAGCAAGGGTTAATTCTAAAGGGGATGCAATGTTTAATAATCTTGTTGAAGATAATGTTCCAATCGGTTTAGTAGTTTAAATGCTACAATCAAAAATATTTCAAAAAAATCGATTTTTTTTTTATCAAAATCGTGTAAAATTTTATTTCCTAAAATCTGTAAAAGGTTAAAACTAATGGAAATAAATTGTTTTTTTCTTTTGTTCTTACGAATAGCACGTTTACGATGAAAATAAGGTATTGGTAAAGAATATCTATGGATAAATAAAAGAGCTGTGAGCAATTGAGTACAAGTACTAACAGTCAAATTTCAATGTTTTATGTATTTATTAGAAAATATTTTTATTTTTTCTTAGTTTTTGGCCTTGCTCTTAATTTTTTTCTGTGATTTGGCTTCTATTGGAACTCGTACATTGAGCGAAAAGCTAAGTAAAAAAATTTTTTTTCATAAACACGTAAAATAGTCAAATTTGACCCCTAGTTTTATCACACAATTGCTCAAAACTTCGCTATTTATCCACAGATTTTCATCATCAACACCTAAGAAAAAAAATCATTTTTTTTAAATATTTTCGCTTCTTCCTTTTAAAGTACTAAACCGATTGGAAAATGTTATTTGACTAGATTATTGGGAATTGCATAACCTTTTGATTAATCCGTTGCCTGACTTCATCTAAAGTTTGTAACTCGAGATATGGCTTGAAAGGTGTTGGTACCTACCGAAAAACTAAAAAAAAATTCTAACTCAAAATAATAGAAAAAATTTTGAAATTCATTTTTGAGTTCAGCATTCCAAAATACATCATTAAAAAATAATGGCTTCAATGGGTCTTTTTCGCTGTAAACTAGTGTAATTAGCGCTCTACAACGAATTACTTGTAAAGCTCCCTAAACGACGCTGATCTCGCTTACTCAGCTTTGGGTTGTGTCCTCCACTTTTTCTCCTTCCATAATCATAATGACTGTTTAAAATACATCAGACGAAGCGACTATTTTGTTTACTTATCTCCCGAAATAAGCTATTTTCATGTCTTGAGGCAATAATTTGCCCTTTTTCGACGTCGGAATGCAAATTTCTCCTTTGCATATTATTTAAGTCGGTGGAAAAATGCCAATATTAATTATTAAATTTACTAATCAAAAGGCATCTCTTTTTATCTGCATTCGCCAATTGGTGCTCTCCCCTCACTGAGTACTCGTACACTAAAAAAATTAGCTGCGGCCATAGTTATGCACCGGAGTTTACCCACAAACCGAGCTTAAAGTCTATTGGATGAAAAAAAGTTTATTCTCTATTGAATTTTTCAGCCATTTTCGCGGATTTTGCAACATCGGAAAATTACATATATAATTATTTTTAATACTATGCTCACAAACCAAGTTTAAAGTCATTTGGATAAAAAATAGTTTGTTTCTTTAGAATTATCCGGGCATTTTCTCTCCCTGGGAACGCATTTTTTAACTTAGGAATATCACTTGTCTAATTATATTACATACTATGTTCAAAACCCGAGTTTGAAGTCAATCGAATAAAAAAAAAATAATAATTCCTATAGAATATATGCCGGCCATTATCCTAATGGTCTGAATTTTGTACATCTCAAAATCTCTTGCATAATTATTTTTCATTATATGCTCACAATCCGAGTTTAAAGTCAATCGGATTATAAATAGTTTTTACCTTATAAACACAAAGCGAGTTTAAAGTCAATCGGATGATAAATAGTTTTTTCAATAGAGAATTTTGCGGTCATTTTTATTGTGGTAGGTCGGATTTCGAAATCGAAATTATTTCGCTTACTTTACTGGCAAACTGAATTTAAAGTCAATCGGACGAAAAATAAAGTTTTTAACACATAAGCTTTTCTGAGAGTTTCCACCCCTTGGGGGTGGAATTTTCAATAACTGCGCCTTAGTTCCCACTTTCAGCACAAATGGAAACTATTGTGGAAGTTTCAGCTTTCTATCTCTTACTGTTTAGACTGTGCGTAGATGGCCAATAAATCAGTCAGTTAGTTAGTTAGTCAGTCAGTGAGTACAAACTCTTTTATATATAGAGAGAAGAGAAGATAACCTGCAACTAGTTCGTAGCTGGTGAAAAAAGTACTTTCTAGTTAACCATCTCTACTTACTTTACTAACCCTAAGCAGTGCGTTTCTTTATTTCGTATTTTGCATGAAATGTACTGAAATAGGGTCAATCGCCACCACATCGTTTACCGCAGAACTAAAGAAATGGGTCCCCATATTAGAGTTGCTAAAAAGGGGACTTACATTGGTACACTCACTCCAGCATGGTCAAGCCTCCAGAACTGCAGGGTAATAATTGTTTTCTGATTGACTTCTACTTTTTAATCTAGAAAATGTTTTAAAGCATTCAAAAACTTAAGCAATTTATGTCTTTAACTTCAAATATAACTTAGACCTTGTACTTTTAACTCTTACCTTTTGTTTAGTTTAACATTGTTCATGGTTTTTTTTTTGAGGTTTCAAAACGTACCGCAAACTGGAAATGCAAAATTCATAGTTTACTTTTAGGCAACAGGCAGCACTTAACTGCCGGAACTTCCGTTGCACGGCCAACTTCCGTAACACAAAAGTTGCACTATTTTGGTCAGCATCATTAAAGCTCTTCACCCACTTGCCACCGCACCCACCTTCCCCATAAATCGCCGCACTCAACACAATTTTTCAAATTACAATCGGTTGCTTCTTAAGTACTATTTGATCAGGCGACAGGTAAACATTGCGGAGTGGGTTTTTATACCTTTTTTTTTCTTTCTGGTGCTCAGCACGTTTTGAATTTAATGAGCATGGTCCAGGCGCACTGACGGTTTTAGAGCCACCCCACTGTTTTCCACTTAATTGCAGTGGCCATAAAATATTTTGCGCATCCTTTGGCTGGTGGAACTACATATTTTTTCTACTTTTGGTCGTGTGCACATGGAACTGCATTAATTACGCCTTCGGTAGCCACGCCCTAAGTCACAGGCAGCTGTTGGCAAGTCATTGACGTTGCTGTTGTTGTTTTGATTGTTCATCCGCTTGCATTTTTTTAAAGCGTTTGCAAGGACCGGCTGGTCTCTGCTCGAAAATAGCAAAACTGACGAGTATTCTAGGCACAAAATGTCCCATGTTGCTATGCAGGTCAATGTTGAACGCAAAATCAATATAGATATATGAACAAAAAGAGAGAGGGAGAGGAAAATAATTTAGAATTCTGCGAATATGTAAAAAGTAATCCAAGCGGAAAGTTAATTGCAAAAGCGCAACAGCAAAATGTAGAACAGTATTAGTCCTACAACTGACCCAGAGGGTTTCAACTAAGCTAACAAAACTTTGGCAGAAATTAAATTTAATTGTAGCAAGTTAGAAAGGCGGTCAATACCAATTGTAAAATACTCTTTAACTGCCAAAGTTTGTAAATAACTAATGTGTAAGTGCTGCCCATCACGGTTCCGCCCGGTGCTGCCCATTAATTATTATTTTTGCTTATAACTCGAATATCGTTCATCTGAGCGGGAAACGAATAATGGAGGATCGATATGTAATGAGGATTAGAATATATGTCTAAAAGGTTCGAATGAATAATCTATCTTCAAAATTGTGGAAGATAATATGTGTTTTTTAATACGGGGGCGGGAGGGAAGATTTGAATAAAACTTTAATAAGACAGCTATTAAAAAGCATTCACTTTTCAAAATTCTACAAAAGTGATTCTATTCATATGAAGTAGTGTACCAAAAATAATTTTTAAGTCATAGAATAGGCTTTTAGACTAAATTTTAGACTAAATTACTATTACAATTCAATGTCTGTGGTTTTATAATTTTTCTCTTACTAATTGTTTATTTATTATCTTTACCTTATTAGTTTTGCTTGAAATTTAAATATAGCAACTTTAATTTTATTATCGATTTCAGATCAGCACTGCATATGCAACGCTGCAACGCTGCAAGAGCCATTTTTATATTGTGGACAAATCCTTGCCTTAAGTGGCCACCAGGCACATGAACTTGATAGTGAAAAAGTGAACAAAGCGCTTAACTTGCCAATATTTGTATACGTGTGTGTGTGCATCTGTATGCAAAAGTGCAAGGACTGAGAGAATGGAAAGATTTGCTTGCATAAAAGTTAACAAACAAAAATCAATTGCCAACTGGAAAACTCTGGCTTACAACAGAAATTCACCCACTATTCTTTAATGTTCAACGCCGTCCTGCCTTGACTAAGCATATTAGGCAAAAGCTGTGTTGAAATTTTTAATGGAAATGGGCAAATAAACTGCAAACTAACCATAGAAAAGTAAAGTTTGTAACCTTAGTTTAAATGTGGGTAGTGTGATTTCGGAGCTGGTGGGTTTTGACATGTCCTTAAGAGACAGACTTTCTAAATTCGTTCCAACACAGAAAAAAAAATTGATATTGTCTTGGGGCTTAATATTATATATTCTCATATCAACAAAAAGCCGATATGATACACCTAAAATTTATCTGTTCAAAAATATTAAACTAATATCAAACATATTAAAATAATATTTTTAAGATCTAAGTGGAATTTTTTATAAAAAATAAAAATTATTAGAAATCGGCCGGCATATATATATTATAAATATATATTCCACTCCGAATTTTGATGCTTATGTAATATTAGCCATAGCCGTTCTGAAAAGCAAATATATTTAAACATTTTTGTAGTTAACAATATTACCTTGTCTGGGGATCGAACTCGGGACCACGCACTTAACACGAATGGAATGACGTCTCATCGCAGTGAGTCACCGCAGAAAAATACGGCTGCTAGTGTTCTATAACGAACGGCATAAAATTTATACCGTTTTGTGCTTCAAATTTCAATTATAATTCGTACTTGGGTGTACTTAAACTGAATACAAATCAGTCTTAATTTTAATAGTTTCCCAAAATGTTTCTAAAATGAGAACCAAATTCTTAAATCAAGTACTATTTAAACCAAGATTTTTTTGTACTCGAACGTTCTAGAACAAACAGGATAGAATTTATTACGTTTTGTATTTTAAATTACAATTACAATTACAATTAAAATCTGTATTTGGGTGTTATAAAACTAAGAACGATTTAATCTTAAGTTAAAAATATAACCAAATTGTTCCTGATTTAAGAAAAAGTTTTTAAATCAAATGCGAAATATATATATCAAGAACATTTTAGTTTTATTTTGAGTACGCAACTACTTGGTTTAAGAACATATGGAACATATACATATATTTTTAATTCTAGCAAAAGAACTAATCAGAAAAAAAAAATTATTATACGTTGCATACTTCTAGGCAAAATTTATTTGCGAATTGCAGATGTATAAAATATACATTTTGGGTGTCCATTGGACACATTGTGTTTTTGACACTGTCCAATGATCATTCCCTTATAGGCAGAATTTTGAAAAAATTTCATCTTTATCCATTTACAAAAAATTTAAAACGGTTGCTGGTACAAAATCGCCCTGGAAAAACTCAACCCTTATTACACAGGTTGCCCAATAAATTTATATACTATTTGACGACGCTTTTCAGAGATTTCAGAGCACACCTCGTCTTTTTGAGTTGTTTAACATATACCTCGTTTATACACATAAAATTTATCATGATAAATGCCCTTCAAAGTATGCTATTTCCATGAATAGGAATATTTATGGAACATTTTTCTGTAATATTTGCCTTAACACTAATTTATTTTGTATAACTTTAACTGCTCCGACAATATGAACGAATGCACAGTATAAATTAAGTATGACGCTTCCATAACCGACTCGTTTAAATAGATAATTATGAGATAAAATAAAGCTTGAGGAGGTATGAGGAGATGCTATACTCGACGTCATCTGCAGCGTACAATAGGGTATTTCAAAAGTATTTTTTTACTGTCACACGGTGTTATTTGCTTCTTTATAGACAACAAAACTGCCGGAGCGGGATGGAAATTTTCTTTTTAAAATATTAAGGAAAATTTTTTAAAATTGTATGCTGGTCATATTATTGCAGAGATGTAAACCGCTCTCAGTAGACTTAAGCCACCGGTTTGGTTCAAGAATGGGTTTTAAAGCAAGCCAAATCAAGGTTTCGGTTCGGTTCATTAGTTTAAGCATACTATGCTTATTAGAAACGTTCCTGTTAATAAAGATATGTCCAAAAGTTCCAGCATTGACCACAAAAACTATGCGTATTGACCATATTAATACGGCATCACTGAGGATCTGTCCGGTCTATTTGATAGGGGTAAATAAACTATTGTAATTTTATAGAAAGTCAACGATTAAAACGATTTTTTCCGATATAAATTCCCATATTTTCTAATTTCTTTGACATAAAGGAGGCCCTTTACATTGGTAAACTCATTATATAAATTAATCAACCCTTTGTTATTTACAGTTTTTGATTCGGTTCAGTATTTTCGAAAGGGCACTGGTTCGGTTCGCGGTTCGATTTACGAATTTGATTTGCGAATTTGGATTATTGTCATGATCATAAAAAAACCATAACACAAGATTACGAGGTTATGGAAAAGAGAATATTGGAAAATTTTCTTATTATTGCAGTTAGACCATAATCTGAATCATAAACATTCCATCTAGACTTTCGAATCAGAATTAATTATAACTTGAAGTTCTGTGGCACCATCGGGTTTCTCAAGAGATTTACAAGCCAACCGTCATCGAAATCTCTGGAGATTTCTGTCTTAATAAAATAAAAACACTCAAAACTTTAAACTAAGCCTTTTAAGTGCACTCTCTGAAGAAGAGATATATTTAGTTGTCTTTGCTTTCTGTTAACTTGTTGTCTCCCCCCTTTTTTCCAATTGTTGGCATTTCCATGCATTATGCAAAATCGAATTGCAACTTAAATCTCTCGCTCCATGGCCAAGTTCAAGTAGAAAAGTACTTTGAAATCGGTGGGTATTAAAATGTGACTACGAAGCTATGGGTAAATAATTTAAGTATGTGTACAGTGTGCTTTGAAGGAGAACAAAAGAAGGAAAAGTTTCCACTGTCATTGGGGCTTGTGGCGACTTGAATGAAAATTTAATTTGTGGCGCAGCATGGCATCCAGAATATAAATTTGAATAAATTTTTTTTCCTATTTTTCAGAAACCGAGAGAGAGAGAGTGAGAAAGCAAGATGGTACTCCACATACAGTTACAATTCAATTGAAAAGTTAATTGATTTTGCTTCACCAATTGGCAAACACAAAACGTTAATGAGGAGGAAGAAGTCAGAACAAATGTCATGGCTTTAGCGAAGACCCTCAACAGCAGGAACTGAAAGAAGCAGCTGCTGATGAATCAATTAATTTGGTACTGGAAAATTGTTAAGTGTAAGCCACACAAGCAAACACCATGAAAGAAATGGAAACAAAATGAAGTCGAATTTGAATTTAAAAATTCACGCCTGGTTTTTTCTTATTTCCTACTCCACAGCCAAACTTAATGTTTTCCAAAGCCCACTCAAGTTAATCATTCTGATTTAGTTATGGGGTAAAAGCCAAACTGATTTATTCGCCACAAATAACTGATTGATGGCAGCTCAATGTTAAATAACATAAATTTGTTGCCTACTTCGAGGCGTTGTGTGCATTTTAAATCTGCTCGCCCATAAATTTGTGGCTTCCCCTGACATCATAAACTTTTTAAGCATTTTGTTTGTCAAAGAAAATATATAAGTACACCAAATATATTTGGACAGGCTTTTGTTAGACCTTAATGGTTGGAAATAACTCATTTTATGACTGATGAAAAAGCGAAAAAATTTTAATCAAATAATTTAACAATAAAGTGAGTCCTTGGAGTGACAGAAATGTATGATGATAAAGAAGGGCCAAAATTGCGGAAGTTGTACAGATTAGTGGACAATAAAAACTTCAACATAGTTCCACTACCCAACTTTTAAAGTTTGTTAAGAATTACACTTGGCAACATGGTTCAGTTTAAAGAAGGAGTGATGCTGGTTCTAAATAAATCTGTTTGGAAAAATTACTCTTTACGTCAGAATTTTGGGGGATTTGAACCTTTTGCGGGCAAAAGTGCCTCTTTATAGCATATTTTTAGACAGCAAAATTAAGTCCGAGTTCTAAGACATGTTTTTAAAATGGTATAACTTCGTTTCAAAAAATCGCATAATTATCTGGCATAATAGTAGTATTAGTTGCCTACAAAACATGCTTTATCCATTTTTTTAACAAATTTTTCTTTAAGACATTGTAAAGCCTATTGTTTAAGTAGATACTCTAAGCTATTGTAACTATTGTGGCTTTCAGACAAAAAATATTGTTATATCTCCCACAATTTTAAAAATAGATTGTTCGAACCTACTAGACATACATTTGAATCAATACTTATCGATACACTATACACCGTTTCACGATTAGAACTATCGTCTTGTTCTAAGCAAATCCAATAATTACGCTGGGCATTTTGAGATTTAATAATATATTTTAAATAAACCTTTCCCTGAGTAATGGGTATATCGAAGTCGAGCAGGGCCGACTTCAACTTACGCTCTCGTTAATTATGGCGCTAGTCACATTGTTTAAAGTTATAAAAAAACGAGAAGGCAAAGCTAACTTCGACTGTGCCGAAGTTTTAATACACTTGAAAAACTTTACTCCAACCGATTTAACCGGTAAAATATATATAGGATATAGATTAAAAATTTTTAAATCATTGATAATAAAAACTTCATACCATACAAAAAAATTTTCTTAGTAAAACACATTTTCCGACCGATGGGTCCTATGGCAGCTATATGCTATAGTTATCCGATTTTGATAAATTTTTCCAGAATTATGTGGAAGCATACAAAACTAATATATACCAAAATTGGGGACGCTACAATAGAAAATATAAAAGTTTTTCTCACTAGAAGTAGTTTATTGACCGACCGTTTCTATGGGAGCTATATAATATAGTCATCCGATTTTGAAAAATTTTTCCTATATTATGTGATAGTATAAAAAACTAACATTTACTAAGATTGGTGCCGATACGATGGAAAGCAAAAAAGTTTTTCTCACTAGAACTAGTTTTATGACCGACCGTTTCTATGGCAGCTATATGCTATAGTGATCCGACTTTGATAAATTTTTCCAGAGTCATGTGGAAGCATATGAAAGTAACATATACCAAGATTAGTGACGCTGCGTTAGAAAACAAAAAAGTTTTTCTTACTAGAACTAGTTCTTAGACTGATCGTTCCTATGGCAGCTATATGATATAGTCATCCGATCCGGTCGGTTCCGACATATTAGTTGCGTGCAGTAAAAAGAAGACTCTGTGCAAAATTTCAGCTCGATAGCTTTAAAACTGAGAGACTAGTTCGCGTAGAAACAGACAGACGGACAGACAGACGGACAGACTGACAGACGGACGGACAAGCGGAAATGAACTCAGCTCGTCGTCCTGATCAAGAATATATATAGTTTATGGGGTCGGAAATGAATAGTTCTATGCGTTACAAACTTCTGGGCAAAATTAATATACACTTTTCAAGTGTATAAATTTATATATTTTGGAGCTCCTAATTAATTGTTATCTTACTATTAAACATTTATGTCTGACAGCATTTAAAATTTACATATATGTTAAATTACATCTTTCTTTTTAAAACTACTTGTTTTTGAATCAAATATTGGCAGTTCGTAAGTGATTTTCTATTTTAAGCCGTAGCGTTTCAAATAGTCTTTATGTCGTGAGGTAATCGAATCCAACAGCGAACTGTTTGGATAAAAAATTGTTTTTCAGAAATTGTCAGTCTGTACTTTTGGCACACAATACTGTTTGTTCTCCTTAATTTTTCATATAAACACGAGGGTTCCTTTGTCCAAACTATTTTGTGTGATAAAAGTAGACTTCGCACAGCAAGCGAACCTTGACTGGTAGGAATTGTTTGATCACGTTCTGGCTTCTTAGGATTCCATACAACTTTCCAACAGATCTAACAATATGGTCATTCCATGTGAGATTTGCCGAAAACACAAATCCCAAATTGATGGCTTGTTTAACCTAATCTATGTCAGTATTATTAATTGTTAGTCGAGTCAAGTTGGAGGTGTCGAAGTTTTTATGACTTATCAACAAACATTTTGATTTTGATGGGTTTAGTCCCAGACCGTTCCTTTCAGCCCATTCACTGATTTTACTTAGTTCATTATTGCACACATTAACACACTCATCAATTGTACACAAAGGACTGCTAACATTCATCTGAACATCATCCGCCTACATATGCACATCACACTTTGACAAAACGCTTGGTAGGTCTTTAATATAAATAGTAAACAAGAGAGGTCCAAGAACCGATCTCTACGGGAGTTAAGAATGTCGAAGAAGCACTACATGTGACAACAGACTGTCGTCGCTCTGAGAGATATGACTCCAAAAATTGTACAGCAGTGCTTGAAAACACATACAATTGCTTTAGTTTAGGGCATAAAATATCATAGTTGACCGTATCAAAAGCTTTGCTATAATCTAAAAGGGTTAAAAATGTTATACTGCTATTATCAAGCTTTCTTCGAATATCCTCTGTAATATTTATAATAGGTGTTCGAGTACTTTAGAAAGAAAAGGCAGTATTGAGATCGGTCTGTACTCATTTACGGATTTTGGTATGGCTATAATTTTAGCAGCTTTCAAAGCGTCAGAAAATATGGATGTCGTAATGGCTGTATTGGATATATGTGTTATAAAAGACAAGATTTGGAGAAGTATTTTTTAAAATTTTGAATTTAAATCATCAAGGCCCTTAGCATTTGATTTTTAGTATTGATTCACGAACATCACATTGACTAAGAGCCTATTTCCACTGCTACATATATGTACATCCGAGCTGATGTTGATGGAATGGAATTTTTTCACAGGGTCTTCTATATGAAAATAAATGTTCAATGAATGTACATCTATTCATGATTTTAGTACTCGCCCCAAACAAACTGAGTACATCCGAGAAATTTAACATAAAGTTCTTTATGTTAACATTAAGTATCGATTCACTTTATGCAAAAATTAAGCTACCGGATTTGCGGAAAAGGGATTGGCTTGACGACTTGTTTTTTTGATATGCTGGTTCGAATCCCGTTAATGATTGGTCTCTTTTTTTTCCTTTATTGTTTTTTTTATGCTTTATTTATATGCTTATTATTTTACTTTAAATTACCGTTTCTCGTAGGGTAAAACAGGTATACAAAGCTTATGCCAATGATTGGATGTCATCCAAATTTAAACATTACATTAGAGTTAACATGTAAAGCTTACATTGATGGAGATTTTTGTAGTGGAACAGCAAAATTTGTTGATGTACATTAGAGTGTCCCTCCATAAAGTAAAATCGGAAAACCTGACTCTCACCATCTGAAATGGTAGATTTTGGTTTGCAAAGAATTTACATAAAAACCAACAAATTTTATTTCAAGTTTTAGACGTTGCTCTTGTTTTGCTTAAAATAATTTTTACTCCATTTCAAGTGTTGTCAACATTAGAATTTCAAGCTAACTTGTTATAAAAATATAAAACAAAACGAATAGTTTTTTGGTTGGGAAACTAAATTCAGAATTTGCGTCGTGACCAAGATGCGAACGAAGAGGTCGGTTTTGTCCTCGCTTTCTTCGGTACGACTATACAAAATATCACTCTTAATGAGAGTGCTACCCTAGAAACACACAAAATGGAAGCAGCGTAGATCAAAGCGAAGGCAGTCTCTGTCGTGGTTTTCTGGAGAAGAAGAATACAGAATAACTTGGGCAATTTGCGCGTGTTAAAGGATTTCGCAAAAAGCTCAGTACAGATGGTGGAATTCTTTTTCGACAGTTTACCTAAAGATGAGCATCAAACAGAGTGTGCAATGCGTAGAAAACCGTGGTTACACCTATCCAAATTATAAAAATAAACACTTTGATCATTTAATAAACTTTATAAGAACAATACCATTTTTAAATGAGTTGCCAAGATGTTTTTTATTATTATTATAGTCTTAAGATGTTGTTTATGTAAAAACTTAGACTGCTTTAAAACACGTGCAGTAGAGCAGTGTGACAAACTATAGCTGCAGTCATTGGACGTTTGAATGGCTTTCGTGATCGAATTGCTTGCTTTATTTATTTTAAGGCGTTAATCATGGTCAGAAAGTTTTGGGCTTCTATAGAAATATCTTGTATCGAGACGCCCTCACTCTTAAATGCAGTTATTTGACATTTATCAATATCATTGAAGTATGGACCACGTCGATTACAGTTAAATAAACTATTTTAAATGCATAAACTTGTGTTGAACTGCGTCCTCATCGAAAACCGGCGTGATAACTGAAAATAGCTAATTGCATTTATAGTAATGCATCAGCGGAAAATCAATTATTTACATATAAGTCAAACAGAGATAATATTTGTGTAATTGTCTTGCTTATGTCATCTTATGAGCAATTTTTTTTTTCCTTTTCATTTCTCACTAACACTTTTATGATATTCTGTCTTTAACGGGCTGTTTGCTAAAATGAAGTGGGTGCGTTTATAGATATGCACCAGAGGTCAGCATACCAAATTGTTCGAGTTTTAAACGAAATTTGATCATACATTTGAACTTTGTCAAAGTAGCTTACAAAGAAAACGTCTAAGAGTGTATTGTGAAGTGAAGTGCGTTGGAATTCGACAATTTACAAATTTATAATGTCCTATAGTCATCCGATCCGGCAGGATCCGACTAATATGCAGCCTATCCCATGTGTTCCACAAATCGCTTTCGACCCAAAAACGACCCAAATCACATAGGAATTGGGTCGATTTTGGATCGAAAAAAATTTGTAAAACACCTAGGACACCTATATATATTTTAAGATTTTTTTAAAAAACAGCCTTTAAACTAAGGGAGGAAATAGCATAGAAATAGACAGACGGACAAGGCAATCGATGATGATCAATGATTTATATTCTTTATGGGGTCGAAGATGCTTCCTTCCGTGCAAACATCCTTGTTTCCTTGCAAACATCACACCACTTTACCATCCGCAATTATTACCTTTGAGTTTTACAGATTTTCCTAAACATGCTTAAACATCGATATATGCATTGCCTCGTTGTTTTCAACGTGATTTACATTTCTAATCCCTTTCCTGAGCCTACCACACCGAGCTCATAAAAACAGTTTTCGGAACCAACAAATTAGCGAGGCGCCTGAAAGTAGGCAGCACAAACTTTTGGTGCGTGCAAAATGTTATGGCACACATTTTGCCCGGCCGCTTAATGAATAATGACAGCCAAGAGCGGCATAAAAGTGTTGGCCATTCCACAAACAAAACACTCTCTGTTTTGACGTGAACGTGTGTACGTGCGCAAATCAAATATTACCTTGAGAGCAGCCATATGGAAATGCCAAATATCCTTAGGTCTCGGCAATTATACAAACGATTTTTCTTTAGTTTTTTCTTGAACTTTTCTTCTTTGCTCAAATGTCCGGTCGGCTCCTAATGCGGTTAACCAGCCAAGCCTGGTCTAGCCTGACCTGCCTCCTGCTTTGCCTGCCTAATTTGTGGCGCAATGTCATGTGTCACGTTTTTTTTTTTGCTTTGGCTTTGGCTTGGTCGTGTACCATTTTTGCCGCAATTGCAGTTCTCTCCCCGTTTCCCACTGCTTTGCATGTTTTGGTACCTTCTCTATGTACACTTGCATTTTATACGTTCATTGGCTTTGACGTTTTGTTGAGCTGGGAAAAGTCTAATGAACCCTTTGGGCAAATGCCGAATAGAGAATGTCGGCGGCAATGCCACATAAAGCACAAACAAAAACACCAAAAGATACTGAGATTGTAGTGTGTGTGTGTGTGTGTGTGTGTGTGTGGGTATAGCCGTGCACTCATTTGTTCAAACATCTTTGTTTTCTTTACGCTTACAAAGATTTATGCTTAAGGATTAAAGGAAAATGTTTTCTATGGAATGAGCTGCAACCAATTTTGGCAAGGCTTTAGTTTTCTTATTTACTTAAATATTGAATACCGTCTAAATTTCAAGGGAAGATTTTTAAAAAAAATGTATATTTTTATTGAAATCTCTTTATTTATAGTACACAATTCCGGTGTTGGAATCTTTGCAAGGAAGAAATTTGTATTTTGTATTTTTTGATTAATCTTAAAACTACAATAGGCAACAAAATTGAACTTTTTTAGTTTCTAGAATAGTGGTAGTGATTCTAGATGATTTTCGTGTGCTTAGCTCGAGTCTGTTTGACAAAATGCTCCTTGACGTTAAGATTTTTGTGCGTGTCATGTTTAGCAGTAAATTCAGTTCAATTCACTCTGCTGATCTCGAATATCAAAAAATTGATTGCCATTTCAGTTTCTGAAACGAGAAAATTTTTCTTTCTAAAATTCAATTTGACAATGAACAACAATCTAATTTTTTTACTATATATTTATTAACTACAGTCACGAACTTAAGTGTTTCATAATTCATAAACCAATCTGTAAATGTTTTTATAAGGTCCTTGCCATTATGTCGAACGGGACCATCGTACACTTTTAAAGTAAAAAAAAGGCAAAATAAAACGGATTTTTGTTTTGACAGAAGGCTTAACTTATAGTTCCTAATTAGCCCTATATTGATGCTAAGGTTGATTTTGAGCAATTTTTACTTGTCAAGATAATTGCAAAGAACCAAGGCATTCGCACGGGACAAAATCAGAAGTGATTTTTTCGACCAACAAATAAAAATTGAGGCAATATTTTAATGTGTTCAATTTTAGAAAGTTGTGCATTGATGTCACTTAAAAATAGTTTTGATGTTACCCAAAAAAAACCTGTTGTTTTTTATTAAATTCAATTTTAAGCACTTTCATGATGTTATTTCAGTTACTTTTTTTTGACGAAATTATATATAAACAAGCTCAGAAAAAATGTTTTTAAATTAACAAAAGATTCACCCAAAGAAATAAATTGCCTAAAACCGTCCAAAAAATAACTTAAAATTCAGGCAATTTGTACTCAAATTGGCACCAAGGACATTCATAATATCCCTATTTTAAGGTTGCTTTTGATGACCTTATATTTTTAGTTCGTTTTGACCTTAATTTAAGACCAAAAGTTTAAAGGTATTTAATTTAATTAATAAATTACCATCCTGGAACACAACAAGTAAGAAAGTCGGTCAAGCCCGACTGTAATATACTCTGTACCTGTTTGTACGTAACTAATAACTTTAAAGTGTGAGGTTTTTTCAAAATCTGGGGGTGGCAACTCTTTCGACTATCGTTCATCTGGTTAAAAAACGATGTATGGGGGTTTGATAAGTAATGATGAGTACAATTACCCTAGTACATAACTCGTAAAATTATAAAATTTGTATATAATTTCCTTTTAACATAAACGACTCTATATTAGTCACTCGGGAATCACGCGTGATTTCTGACCGCAGGCCATCTCAATTACATCGCTCCTCTCATAGCAAGGTCCAATTGGGAAATTACCAGTTAGCTATTGCCTTCTCGCTCTCTCTTTCTCGTAAGTTCTACCAATCGCTAAGGTGTTGTTGTTGGTTTTTATTTTCTTTTACGTATAGCTCTAATATCGTTCATCTGATCGAAAAACGATGTATGGCTGGTCGATTCAAAATAAGTAGTAAAATATATGTCTAGAATGTTCGAACTATCTATCTTGAAAATTGTGGGAGTTATTTCGTTTTTTTTAATTTGCGGGGGAGCGTGGGGGCGTGGCAAAAATTAAAACTAAACTTGATCTGCCTGCAAGTATAAGAAATATATGTTCCATACACCTCAAACCTCTATCTCTTACCATCTCTGAGATCTCTTCGTTCATACGGACAGACGGACAGACAGACGGCTGTTGATGCTGATCAAGAATATATATACTTTATAGGGTCGGAGATGCCTCCTTCTGGCTGTTACATACATTTGCACAAACCCAATATACTCTGTGTACCTTCGGTACAGAATATAAAAATAGTTGGAATCCTCAGATATTGTCGAGGTCCATGGCTATGCTTTGCCTCATTTCATTAGTTTTGAACAACCCCTGTGAAAAGTCGTATTACGGAGGTGGCATGGTTAGCGGAATTCAAAGCGTAAAACTTTGCAGATCATTATAAATATTTTATTACCAACTAACATATTTTTAACAATTTCATAACAACTTGGAAAAAGACTTTAATAGTTAAAAAAAAATATTCTATCATAGATTAACCAATATTAAGGCAAACTAAAACGCGATAGAACTTAAGACAAATTTTGAGTTTAATTGTCTTGTTAGCAAATAAAAATTGAATTAAGTTAAAAATTTATGGGATTTAAATTGAAGGTTAATTCTAATCTGAAATTTCACTTTAAAAAAAAAAACAACACCAAGAACTGATCTCACTTACTTTTTTCACTATATTTTGGAGATCTTTTCACCCTTTATTCTTTATTTTACCCCATTAAAACCTAAGTTTCCCTTTTCTTTCCAAGTCTTGGTGATACCAGCCTACGTCGGCTCGGCACCTTGCCTCTTGGGCAACTTCACTACTTATTGGATTGTTTTTTCTTTTGGTATGGGCTATCGCGTCAAAAACCAAAATATCGCAAAAAAAAAATTCGGCCTCCCTTTTTGTAAATCCAGGTGCTTGCTGAGAAAATATATGTAGCCTATTTTCAGGCCGCGGTTAAAAATATACGTGGCTCTTCGTAAATACAAGCAAAATTATTTCAAAAGCGTGATACAAGTGGGAATATTTTATATTTTCTTTATAAGCACCTGGATTAACATAAAGGGAACATTAGAAAATGGCCCTTAGTGTTTCTTGAAGGAGTGTTTTTTTTTTGTGGGAAAGCCCATTTAGAGCCGATCCTCTCAAACCTGGCATGATTGCTGGCATATTTGCGGAGAGTATTAGAAAATGGCCCTTACCCTTTCATTGGATCGGCTCATGCAGTTTCTACAATTAATTGTTGGCCATACGCTACTGCTGCTGCTGTGTGATAGTTTTGAATTCACTTTAAACTTTATGAAATCTAGATAATTAATTTAAGAAACTTATAAACTTTCTTAAACAGAAAAAAATTTGTTATTGGTTGAATTAAAATCAAAATTAATAAAACCTTTGTATGCTTGCTTGCATTTCAATTGGCCACTCATCATATTAACTGACCATATAAAAGCTCTTAAATGTTGATTGAATTAATTACAGAAAGGTCTCAAAGACATGCGTGTGATTTTCAAAATAATAAAGACCAATTTTTTGAAGCATCCAATCAATCGTCAGGCTTATAGCATTACATTGAGAGGCCTAGCAGTTTGCTGATGGAATAAACGTTTTGCCAAATGTGGCCAATTTTTCACATTAATGCGTTGAAAAGATGCTTACACATTGAGACAGTTTGGAACTCAGACAGTGATTGGTGGAGCAGGAGTTGAGGCACAGGACGACATGGTAACAGTCTGGCAAGCAGGCAATGAAGTAAAAGTGACACGGATCAGGGTTGGCATGGAACATGTTCAAATTAATACAACAAGAATACTAATTTGAGTTAAAAAGATATTTTTTAAATTAATTATAATGGCAATTTGTGATTAATCTGTATATGTACCACCTATTTGGAATATAAACAATTTACTAATCAGTTAAGTAACTGACTGAACGACTTAAAAAGACACAAGTCAACAACACTTGACTCAACTGTTAAAAACAAGTAAGATGGACGGTTAAGCCCAACGTTAATATACTCCGTACCTGTTAAAGTTTGTATATAACTAATCAATTTTAAGTGTTGGGGCTAACGATCACACATCCTTATCTTGGCTTATTATACTCCTTGTACTTGATTCACAAATGTTTTTTCTGTTAACTTTGAACATAATATCGCTTTAGTGCAACCCTGGAAAAACATTCAAATTCTTGTCACTTTCAGCTTCATTGGGCAGACACAATTTCTTAGGCAGACATGAACACTGCCACCGTTGTTCTTATGCGCCAAACAAATTTGTGGCTTATTTAAAGCATTCAACTGACAAGTCAAATTTAAAGAGAAATTCCCCAAAACAGTTGAGGCAATTGCAGGCCACTTTTTGGCTCCCATTTTGGCTCCCTCATATGAAAAACGATAAAAAAAAAACCCCCCCAGTAAATTGAAACTCAAGCCAAGTCACGGAGATTGGCAGATGCACGTTGTCCGGGCTACGCGACATTCTGTCCTGGACATGGATAGTCTCTCTACTTTATAGATATACCAAACACCGAAGCGGAAATTGCTCAGTCGTGTTTGGCCTCTAACAAAGGTTTTTGAGCTTTAGCTCGGGCCCCGTTGCATGCAAAATGAAATTTCAACTTTATGGCCACGGGCAACAGTAGCAACAACCAGTTCTGAGGGCCGATTGGCCATTTGGTGTAGGTGGCACACACTAATCAAGGCGCGTGTGCAATCTCCATTCAAAAGGAAGCGTGAACATTAAAAACAAAACGGAAATTTTTTAGACAATGCCCAACCGGATTTAGCGTAAAAAAGTTACGACTGCACAAAAGTTCATGCATCAATTGTGTGTAATGGCCATTTGATAAATGCCGCATTAAGGCAGGTGCCAAAAGAAGCCATTAAATGGGTTAACAATGAAGACGAAGACAAATATAACTGAAAGTCGAGAGAGTCATAAAAAGTTAAAAAACTCAGGGAAATTAGGACAAAATTTAAATTAGCTCAATATTAATACAGGGTATGACTTCATTATGGACTGGTCATGTAGCACGGCTTAAATATTTTCCTTTGTTTAGATTTATGTTTATTTTTACAATATATTTTGTTTTTAAAGCGATCATGGGATCTACATAAAAAGACACTAAAGAAGAAGTAAAAATGAAGCTTATTAATATCTTTGCAAGTACAATTAAAATATTGAAAACAATCCTCAATCTCATTTACCGGATCCGACGGTGCCAAAAAAAGCAAATGTGATAAAAAGCATAGGGATTTGGTGCTTAAGGCCCGTGAATGAGTTGATGAACCTACGGTGGTTTTATGTGCACAATGAACAGGACTTTAAAATAATACAGATAATGCGCGAGAGACCCTTAAAAAAAGTAAATTAAAAATACAATAATTCTGATAACAGTTTTTCTTATTTTTTAACTCCACCTCGTATTGGACATATGACATCAAAACTCAAACACATGAATTATAGCCTTGTTCCACTGACAAACATTCAACAACATTCTCGAATGTGAATGTTTTCTTGTTCCACTGACGAATGTTCATCACGGTTACAAGTGAATGTTTAAATTGACAACCAAGTAAATAAATTACAAAAATATTATTTGTTATATACTCTTCTGCCTTGCTGTTGATTTCTGACAAAAAATCAAGACTGCATATGGGGCGTTCTTTCTCAAACGTCCCAGTCAAAAAATGAAAATTTTTGGATTGGCTTCATACTTTGGTGAATTGTTATCCTATATGAAGGTAATAAATTCCCAAAATATTAACTCATTAAAAAAAAATTTTTAGAAATTAGAGGGGGTGGAAGTTTTGACATTTTAAGTGACATTGGTACTTTTAAAATCGTATAACTATGACAAAACTTTATCGATTTGAAATTGTGAATATGTAATTTTAAAGCATTTTTCATGTACTTTTTGAAAAAAATAACAAAAATAAAAAAAAATTAAAATTCACCCCCTATTTTCCAAAATTAACCGTTATTTTTCAATTTTGTCCCAAATGGGTATTTAAAAAAAAAAAAAATTATTCTTTTTGAAAAGCTAAGGTGATTTCCTATAAAATGTGTAAATATGATAGTGGGACAACAATAAGTTTAGGAAATACCCTGCAGTTTTTGTATATTATTAAAAAATTCCTATGGCAGCTATACGCTATAGTTATCCGATTTTGATAAATTTTATCATGATTGTGTGAAATCATATTAAACTTATAAATACCAGCTATATGCTATAGTCATCCGATCCGGCCGGTTCCGACAAATGTGCAGCGTCCTTGCATTTAAAGACATTTTGGAAAGATTGGTCAAGATAGCTTTAAAACTGAGGGAGAAGATAGCATAGAAATAGACGGACATAAGGACATTATTAATTTTTATACCCTTGCAGAGGGTATATTAAAATTGTCACGATGTTTGTAACGCAGTGAAGGAAGCATTTCCGACCACATAAAGTATATATATTCTTGATCAGCATGACGAGCTGAGTTCATTTCCGTTTGTCCGTCCGTCCGTCTGTTTCTATGATATCTCCTCTCTCAGTTTTAAAGCTATCTTGACCAAACTTTGCAAAAAGTCTTTAAATACAAATACGCTGCACATTACTACATGACTATATCATATAGCTGCCATATAAACGGTCGGTCCAAAAACTAATTCTAGTGAGAAAAACTTTTTTGTTTTCCATCGTAGCATCACCAATCGTGGTATATATTAGTTTTATATGCTTTCACACAATTCTGGAAAAATTTATCAAAATCGGATGACTATAGCATATAGCTGCCATACAAACGATCGGTCCAAAAACAAGTTCTAGTGAGAAAAACTTTTTTGTTTTCCATCGTAGCTTCACCAATCGTGGTATATATTAGTTTTATATGCTTTCACACAATTCTGAAAAAATTTATCAAAATCGGATGACTATAGCATATATCTGCCATAGGAACGATCGGTCCAAAAACTAATTCTAATGAGAGAAACTTTTTTTATCAATGGTAGCGCCTTTTAAAAACTGCAAGGGTATTTAAAACATCGGCATAGCCGATGTTAGCCTTCTGTTTTTTTTAATGAGTTAATATTTTGGGAATTTATTACCTTCATATAGGATAACAATTCACCAAAGTATGAAGCCAATCCAAAAATTTTCATTTTTTGACTGGGACGTTTGAGAAAGAACGCCCCATATACATATGCCGGATTCTAGTGAGCAAGGACCATTTTGAGGAGTTGGTTGCAAAGAAACTGAGGAAAACTGAAAAATACCTTTCTCTATCAACATTCCGTTTCTTGGAGACAGACAGGAGCATACGGACATGAGAAGCCATATACATATAGATCATTGCCCTCTGCAAGATTCGCAAGAGCAGTCTGAAAACTTCCGAGGCAGCCGTTGCTTATGGGCTTATCCGACTGGCTGATTTATTCGCCACCCTGCCTGGCAGCCTCCTTTACACAGAACACGTAGGTGATCTGGGGCTGAAATTATCTAGCGATGCTTCTCATACTCCTCGGCCTCGCTGATAACGCAGTCGATGTCCGACTGCGAAGGCGGCTCTTGTCGTTCCTGATGGTAAAGATCTTGCCAATTTTGTTAGTCCTTCCCACGTTAAGGCCAGTTTTCGGGATTTATTAATCGGAAAGAGAAATTTTCTTGTTAATATTCTTCAATAAATAAAACAGAATTGTTGGTACTTACCTCGAATAACGAATGTTGTAACAGTGATGGCAATATTTATCACCAATGTTGTGACAGTGATGGCAACATTTGTCACGCATTTTGTAACAGAAATCACAACATTCGTGACGAATTAATAGTCTGTTTATGCTAGGGGTTGCGTCTTGCGTTTTGGCGTCTTGCCCAAGACGCGGCGTCTTTCCCATGTAATAGCCTGTTTATACTAGGGGTTGCGTCTTGCGTTTTGGCGTCTTGCCCAAGACGCGGAGTCTTTCCCATGTAAAAAGTATAGGGCCCTAGTGGTGACAAAAAGTGGCGTCTTGTACGGACGCCGGTTTCGATTGCAGAGTTTATTCGATTTTTTGGGGTATATTCGATAATTTTAGCCCATTTCTGCCTATCATTCGACTATCGTTTTCAACTATCACCACTAGCACAACAAAAAACAGCTGTGAAAGTTTTGCCGGGAATAAATAAAAAAAAAAAAGTTGTCAAGTTAAATTGGAAAAATTTGTAATTATGGCTGAAAAGAAAGGTAAGCAAGTGTTTTATTCTCTTCTCAAATTAACTTTGAACACATTGTAGGCTCGGAAAAGAGATTTCAGTGGACACCCGATGCCACATACAAACTCCTGGAGAAAATCAAATGTTGCTGCAGACATCCCCGCCAAATCCATAAATTGCATCATCATAGCATCATTTTTCTCCATGGCAGATAATAAATAAAGTTCACTTGTATTCATTCTGTTTTTTTTAAATTTTTGTTTTTGCTTTCAACAAAACCAAAACAAACATCAGCTGTTTCGTTGACGATGGACGCAGGACGCAACCTTGTGCCAGTATAAACGCCAATTCAGAGTTATTGCGTCGATAACGATTTCGATAGCAAACTCAGCGTAGTATAAATGTAGCATAAAAAGTATAGGGCCCTAGTGGTGACAAAAAGTGGCGTCTAGTACGGACGCCGGTTTCGATTGCAGAGTTTATTCGATTTTTTGGGGTATATTCGATAATTTTAGCCCATTTCTGCCTATCATTCGACTATCGTTTTCAACTATCACCACTAGCACAACAAAAAACAGCTGTGAAAGTTTTGCCGGGAATAAATAAAAAAAAAGTTGTCAAGTTAAATTGGAAAAATTTGCAACTATGGTTGAAAAGAAAGGTAAGCAAGTGTTTTATTCTCTTCTCAAATTAACTTTAAACACATTGTAAGCTCGGAAAAGAGATTTCAGTGGACACCCGACGTCGTCGTGGCTTCCTTTGCAGAAAATCAAATGTTGCTGCAGACATCCCCGCCAAATCCATAAATTGCATCATCATAGCATCATTTTTCTCCATGGCAGATAATAAATAAAGTTCACTTGTATTCATTCTGTTTTTTTTAAATTTTTGTTTTTGCTTTCAACAAAACCAAAACAAACATCAGCTGTTTCGTTGACGATGGACGCAGGACGCAACCTTGTGCCAGTATAAACGCCAATTCAGAGTTATTGCGTATACGATTTCGATAGCAAACTCAGCGTAGTATAAATGTAGCATTACATTCAAAATACACCGAACGAATGTTAACATTTAGAACATTCAGCGAATGTTGTCAGGAATGTGCCAGTGGAACAAGGCTATTAGCCATCAAAAACAGGTTTCCCAAATTTTTAATTTTCAAAAGCTGAAAACCTTGATAAATTTACTAAAATTTTAACTGTCAATATGATAAACGTGTCATAATTAAATTTATGTAAACTTTTACAACTAAAAGTTTAATATTTAGCTTTTGAAATTTAAAAATTAATCAACAAAAATTATTTAATGCTTGATAGGGTAATAAAGTTTCGGCAGCGATGAATTTAGCCTGGCCTTCTAGTTGTTGTTCACCAACGTAAACAATTTAAGCTTTGTTTGTGAAATCTTTTTCATTTTATGTATTTTTATCCATTTTCCCCCTATTTGTTTGCCTTTTCACAATTTGTTTTGAAGTGACACCGAATCCACAAATATCTAGTCGATTAATATTCCATTCAAGAAACCAATTTACAGATGTCCAATTAACTGTGAATTGTTTATCTTTAGTTTGCTTAACTTTTATTTCAAACAAAATGTGAACAATGAGCCTAGAATTTTAAGTTGCTGAAAATTTGTCAAATTTAATATAAGAACCTCCTCCAACCCCCTGGCCGAAATTTTATATGTATTTAACTAAAGTACACACCAATTTATAATTCAATTATGTTGATGTAAGGGAGAAACGTTGCCTACATTTAGGCAACCGCAATTAAATAGATCCTTCCTTCCAGCATCTTGGCCATATTGCCAGCGGAAGTTTATAATTGCTGTAAAATGCCAGCGTCTCATGCTTACAGGTGGGCGGTGAATGTAGACAAAAAACCCATCAACATCAGCCCAGGGCACGTTTCGTGTCAATAACTCACAATTAGCAAAGAAGGAAAGAAGGAGACAGTTGGGGCTTGGAAGCTAAAATAGAAATGGCGGGCGTGTTCGGGTACCTTGCACTCTTGACTCGCGTGGTAATAACTAATAGATAATAATGACAAGACAACGCCAAGCGTTGATGGCATTGCGGTTCAGTGGCCTGTCCTCCACAAAGCTGACAAGTTCACTCAACTGACGGAAGCCGTGTGCATATTTATAAATATTATTGTGACTCTGCAGTTCCAAAAATTTAACTATATATATTCATTTAGCAATTTATTCTGCACTTAAGTTAGTCGGGCAGCTACATTCATTAAGTTTTAAAAAGATTTCCGTCGATTAAAAAATACCCTTGCAGTTTCTTTCATTTATATAAACAAAGGTTTTCCTAATTTTCTTAGATCCAATTGTCATAGTCGTGAATTATTCTCGAGATATCATTCTCCATCTATGAAAGAATCAAATGAGTTATTTGCTTGACTAATGCCAGCAAATGCCAGTAGTCCGAATATCCGTGATAATCTGAAGCAAGAGGAAGGTGCAGAAGCAAATGTGTCCATATTGCACAGGTTCGCGCTGCACAATTACCACCTCAAATTCGACAAAATTTTAATCGCTTTCGATACGATTCCGCAATCGCCTACAAAGATCTTCGGTATGTTGATATCGGTTGATTGTCTGTTCTATGCCAGCATTGCACTGCATAGAATTTGTAATCGGAAACCCCCGGAATATGCAGACTAGAAATTGTAAATCTGTCTGTTACAGCCCCAAAGGCCCAAGTCGAGCTTCTCTCAATCTCTTGGCTCGTGTGTCTTTTAATTTTCGCTCAAGAGAAAGGGACCCACTGTTAAACGCTGAATCCGAACGACAAAGTTTTTGGGAAGCTTTTGTATGGCTAATGCTGCGCTGAGGGCAACGTGAAATTGCCCGTTTTGACTCGTCCAACAGAACCATTCTATTCGTTTCACTATGGAAATATAATCCAATCAAAACATTTCCTGGCGAATACACAATACAATATAACGGAAGCTTTCAAATGACGTCATTTGGAGCCGAAGTTTCGAAACTGCTTCCAGACATTCAGATTCAAGGGCGAATTCAACATCGAGCGGGAGCTTTGTTTCATAAGATCCTTTGGTGATTCGGCAATTGAACTAGATGAGCGTTGAGCAATTTTTACTGCCACTAAACGTAAAATGATAGAACAATTACCAAATCTTCTGCATGCGCCTTATTAATTATTCAGAATGTTTAGAACCGCATTATGCTTTTTGCTCTTTCAAGTAGGCTATGTCTTATGACTAAAGAAAATATTTATTTTTTCTTAGCCAAAATATTTTTATATACCTTTAACTAGACCGACAATCTAAGTGAATGCACAATGTGGATTATGTATGGTGCTGCCATAATTGATCTCGTTGAAATAAATTATTCTTAAAAAAAAAAAAAAAAAAATGCATACTTTGAGAGGTAACGCAGCATGATTTTTTTCAATAGCATAAACGTAGTAACAGTTTTCATAGCAACTTTGTAAAATTTTTAAAACGCTTTGGTAATTGAAAAACACCAAGGTGTTATTTCTGAATAAATCTGGTCACACTAGACTAACGTTCTTGGTAAAAACTTCAAAAAGTGCTACCCGAATTGGGTGTCCGAATTTTAAAATATTGTTGATAAAGCACCACTGATGTATGTATAGACTCTATACTATACTATATAGCAAACTTAGATGAGGACTCTATCTTGACAGTGGTCTGGATCTTGTAGAGGTAAAGGTCTAAGGCTGAAAGCCATGTACCTCTGATATTTCGTTTCTACACACAAAATTGATCATGATAAATGCCCTTTAAAGTATGCTATGTCCATGAATAGAAATAAATATTGAACATTTTTCTTTAATAATTAAATTAACACTAATTTATTTTGTATAACTGCTCCGACAATTTGATCAAATGCACAGT
Source organism: Lordiphosa mommai (assembly GCA_018904225.1). Classification (NCBI taxonomy): domain Eukaryota; kingdom Metazoa; phylum Arthropoda; class Insecta; order Diptera; family Drosophilidae; genus Lordiphosa; species Lordiphosa mommai. Next base: position 747,547 of record JAEIFT010000097.1, on the reverse strand, counting down.
GTAAATAAAGTATGACGATACCTTAACCGACTCGTTCAAATTGATAACTATGATATTAAATAAAGTTTGCATACTTTTATGGACATTTAGCATGGTAAATTCTGTGCGTATAAACGAAGTATGAGTCTCTGTAAGACCAATAATTATTATAATTATAATTATTATTTTTAATTAATTAATTAATTATTTATTAATTTTTATTAATAATTAATAATTATAATAATTATATTAATTATAATTCTTTATTTTTTTGTGAAACAAGAACCCTTAAGCAATTGCAATTACATAAAGGATTATCTCATACCGTTTTTAATAAATATTTTTTAATTTTATTTACAAAATACCTAACTTAAGCTTGCATTCGCTGTTTCTGATACATATTCTAATTATATTTTTTTACAATTTCATAAGTTTAGAGTTGTATATACAGGGTGCTTACTTGCTACTACAAAAGCCTAAATTAAATTTTTCAACAGATAACCTGAGAAGCAAGTTTATGTAAGAATCACAATAGATTTAAATTTTTCAATTTGTGCTCCGCCCCCTGCCAATTTTTGCTGTAAGCGTGGCAATAATTTAAAGTAAACTTAATCTTTAAGGAGTTTACGTTCGATTCAAAACTCTACCTTTGGTTTTTATTTTTGGATAATTGATAAATTAAATTGGTTGTGTCCAATTGCTGACAATAAACTTTTTACACGCACAACAAAACGTAGTCGAAACTCAAAACATTCGAAGTCAATATTATTTAAGATAAAACTCAGCTTGAGTTATTTCCTTCTTTCTGATCGGCATATTTATTTTGTTCTTTTTAGATTATTTAATTTATTTTCCTTTTCAAAAATTATCAAGTCCTCTAACACAATTTATTAAACTTTTACTCGCTCTTATCCACCATCGAAGCTATCTTTAACCAACGAAAACGCCATTAAAGCTTGTGAAAACTCAATAAAAATAAATTTAAGTGAAGCAAAAAGTTTTTCTACGAAAATCGAAATATTTTCTTTGCACCACGCGTGTGAGTGTGTGGGCAAATAAGCATTAAAAGTTCAAATTTCTACTGAAATTTCATTAGATTTGCTTTTGCAAACACTTGAAAGTTGCTCGACATGCGATAGGCGATACCGAAATAGATATATGTATGCAATGATTCTTGTCAACGCATTGGTGCTGCCCATTATTGCCAAATGGGTGTGCAGGCAAGACGCTTATATTTATAATCGCTTTCAACGCCATCGGGCGCATAACATATTGAAATTGTCTCTGCTCTTTGAGGTTCAATGCACCTAAATAGCCAGGAAAAAAAAGACCAAAATAAGTATGCAACGTGATTTTAAAATCTGAGCGTCCGGTCAAAGTTGAATGGTCAGCCAGCTCGACAGAAATATAAAAAGAGAGAGTCAATGCCCAAAATATTTTCTAAAAGATTTTGTTGGTAATTTAATTGCCAAATGCAAATCCAAAATCCCTTGCGAAAAGTTATGCTCGGCAACATCATAAAATACACGACAACAACAAAAACAAACAACAAATTTATGGACATTTTGGTTGCCTGCAATTAGGCATATGCTCCAGGTGTTGCTACAAAACACAGACAGTTTGAAAAATATTTAGCCAGGTGGCATATTTTACATGGAACGAATACTTAAAGCTGCTAAAATGGCGTCGCTATTTCAACAAATTCGAAGAAGGATTTGACAAGCAAATGCCCAGAGGACAGCAAACCGGAGGGATAAAAAAAAAAAACTGTCTAGTGGGGAATGTGAAATGGGCGTAAGTGCCAATCAAAAGATGCCATAAAAGGGTTCGCAAAAATGTGTGAATGAAACGTTTTCAATTTCAGCCCGAGGTATGTGAGACATTTTCCGTTTTATTTTCCTTTGGCTTTAGAAAAGAAAATGTGGGATGCAAATATTATTGTCGAATTGTAGAAATATAAGGGGCTTCCATTTGGATTAACAGATATGAAAGTATACTTGCTGGACTATAGAAGTTGTCAGTGGTATGAAAATAGAAAGGGGGGGGGGGGGGGGGGGTGTTAGTTTTTATTAACTCTAACATTTCTTTTTAATGTAAAAAATATAAATTAATATTAATATATATTTTGAATTGTTAATGTTTAATTTCTTTATTATAACACCATTAATAGCAATGGCATGACGCAGGTAACTATTCTGAAACAAGACAGGGCGCAGGGTAGAGAAAGATTGCATCCGTCGTAGGAATCTGAATTAAAGAAATTTAATCTGGGTCCCGTCGCCATAAAGAGGAGATCGGGAAATGAAGGGGGGAAATTAGTGACGACCGCGAGAAAGAGTCTGAACTGGTGAAGGAAGCCATTCGAATACAGCAAGGGTGAACAACCAGACGTGCCATCTTGATTTTTACGTGCGGTTAAGTATTTTAGGCGGTTAACCGTTAGAAAGTTCGAAGGGGAGAAAAGGCTTTAACAGTGGCACCAGTAATGTAATAGTGACTAGGGAGGAAATGGGGGGGGGGGGGCGGAAAAAGCCGAGATACTTTATTCGGTCAACCGTAGCAAACCCAAGTGAAAAAGGCGCACCAGGTACGTAAAACGTATGACGAAAGTAGAAATACTTGGTGGTCAAGTAAGACGTTTCGGGAAAACGAGCAAGAACAGTATAGACTGGTCAAACCGGTGGGGGGGGGGGGGGGGGGGTGGTTCTAAAAAAAAATAACTCGCACTCAAAGCCAAGGAACTCAGAATAAAAAAGGGGGGGGGGGGGGGGGGGGGGGGGGGGGGGGGGGGGGGGGGGGGGGGGGGGGGGGGGGGGGGGGGGGGGGGGGGAGGTCCAACCCGGGCCACAATATTCCAGAGACCCTAAAGTGTGAAGAATATAATCAAGAAGGAACAAAGGGGGGGGAAAAAAAAAAAAAAAAAAAAGAAGGGGGGGGGGGGGAAAAGGGAGGCACTAAAGAAAAAAAGAAAAAAGAGGAAGATGTATTAAGTAAAATAAAGACAGAAAAGACGGAGAAATAAGAGAAAGAAAGTAAAAGGGGGGGATCTGATGGGGGGGGGGAGAGGGGGGAGGGTAAAAGTCTAACTCTAAAAAATCATGAAAAATTCCTCTCTTAAAATTGAGAATCTCTGGGTTAAAGGGGGAAGGGGGAGAGAGAAAAAAAAAAAAAAGTTGGATAAAAAAGATGTGAGTGGAGCTGTGTAAGAGAAGCTAGTGATGGGGTGGTGGGGGGGGGTGGAGACCTCAGACAGCGGAGCTCGGGCGTTCGGGGTGTTGGTTTGCCTGGGGTGTTGGGGGGTTGTGGTGGGGTTTAATTTATAAAAGATTACAGAAATTATTGGATTGACAAGAAAGTCAGGTAAAATTTTATCAAAATATGACGTTAGTCTTAATTTTGATGGGGAAATGGTGCCTTAATCACCTGCGAAGTAAAGAGAAGTTTCTTTCAAAATTGAGGGAAGTAGAAGCAAAAGTAATGATATCTTCAACCCTTTACATTTTGCTCATAAGATGCTGACAAATAATGTTGCGCTTAACAGCACATTTATGGAACCTACGTAAATAAGCTATGGGCCTCATTTTACTTAGAACAGCTGATGAAACATTGTTTCAAACAAAAAGCTGAAATTTAATTTTGAACGAGATGGTAAATCTAACTTCGTTTGTGTGGGAATTTAAATTCAAAATTTGCAACTGCATAATTGATGAAGGATTAGAAATAAGCTGCACCTTATCAGAATGCATGAACTTTTAATAGCAGCTCAAAACTCTAGCAAACAAATAGTGACTTCCTTAATAAGACACTGCTGGAAGCATAGTCATATCGAGTTTTCAAAGTTGTTGTTGACCGGCAAGGCTTGTCGAGAAGTTCCTTAGAAATTTTTAAACAAAATACTGCTGATCGAGCAGTTTGACCTACGCCCAGTTAATGGAACACACCAAGAAGTTTGATTTTTCGGCGTAGGTTCTTTTTAAATTTGGTCACATAGAATAATGTTCCACATTGACGTGATATATGTCTAAGTAATTACCAAAAATTTAAAAATTACTTACTTCGCATGTCCGTATTGGACTTTAGGGCCGAACAGCAAAGTATCGTTTTGAAAGCATTTTTTTATGCTATTAACCATAAAAAGAAAAAAGTTTATCAATCGATTAAATTTTAAGAAGCTACAGCAAATGTAACATGGAGCATTGTAACAGTGAGCATTTTCGACATATTTTGATATTTTACTTCCAAATAGGAAAGAACGCGATCGAAGCTCGAATGAAAGTTAGTAACGTATACGGTACCGTTTCAAAGAATTATTGGTAAAGAACACACCACCTCCATTTGGAGGCTGATGACAACCAAATCAAGGCAATTATAAGTAAGAACGTCGTTATTCATCATGAATCAAATACAAAAGTAAAAACCCACCTACAAAAATTTGGATACGTAATTGTTACGTAAGCGTAGGCTCAGAATAAAACGACTGGCAGAACTCCACAATAGTACGATCGGGATGATATTTATACTGTTTAGCACTTAACATTACAATTATATTTGGTTCCTCGGTTTACTTTAATTAAGTGCTAAACATTCTTAAGCCCATTAAGACCGTTTATTTTATAAAAATGAGAACAAACATTCTTGAAACAAGAATTTTTCGAATTTACAGCTAGCCGAAAAATTCTAACAAACGCATTCGTAATTCAAGTACAAAATTTCTAAGATTTAGTACGAAATAATATTAAAATGTCAATACAAAAAGTATGCAATGGAAAATGCGAAATATTTAAACACGAATCTGTCCTTAAAATTCCCAACTGGTTCTATCACTTTACTTATGGAGGGTTGATAGATTTCTGACCAACAGTTATACTTTCTTGGACTTCGATTAACAAGAGCTCTGGTGTCATATTTGATTCGACGCAGAGACATCGTTTCAACCACAAATTGGAAACAGCTTAAGAATTGCGTCAAACCAAGAACATTTTGGAATTATCTTATATGGATTCTAGAATGTTTTGGTGGGATAATTTGGAATGTGTTAAACTTAAACGAAAAATATTTTGTTATTTTTTTAAATACACAAATTCTTGTTTTAAGAGTTAATCGGGATTGACTTAAGACTTGTACGACCTAAGAGTGTGATCAAAAATATCTTAATATAATTCGAAATATACTTAATATATATCGAAACTATCTAGAATCAAGTATTTCGGGATTGACAAAATCATACCTGATATAAGAACTTTGTACTTGAATCAAGTTTTTTTGTACTTACCGTAGTATAGACACCGGTTGTACTTGATTCAAGTACAAAAATCGTTGTTTTTTCTGAGTGTTTTAATATCTGCGATTTATTGCTCTAACGTAACAAAATCGATCCGTTTTTTAAACAAATCATATATTACGCTTGTGCTATTAAAAAATCATGCTTTTTAGCCGCCCAAAGAATGCAACCTTTATTTTCTTAAAGAATTATTTATTTGTCCGAGATAATCATACATTATCCAAATTGTGCATTCACGCATATTAAGACCAGTTAAAGGTATTCCAAACTAATTATTTTTAAGGCTACTAAAAAATAAATAATTTTCTTATTTATTCATATTCATAAACCTAGCATACTTGGATGGGCAAAAATCATGATTTATTATTTGTGCATAAACGTAGTAATAACTGGGGATAAAAAAAGGGTTGTTTACTGCAACATCGAGCGAAAACGAACATGGAGCTAAAAAGATCAATCCACATCAAACGCCAATATTCACCAGAGAATGGTAATGCTCTCTGTTTAGTGGAATTGTGAGGGTGTCATTCACTTTGAGCTGCTGTCACGGAATGAAACCATTAATTCGGATGTTTACGGTCGTCAGCTATCCAATTGCATGGGTGAGTTGGTCATTCGTCCAAAATTATCGGAACTGAACAGGAAGGTAAAGACACATTCACCATATAGCCCCGACCCTGCACCTTAAGGTTGCATTGTGTTTAGATCTCTTTAAAATTTTTTAAATGGCAAAACATTAGTCAAAAAGCCCTAAGGGCCTTTTTCTCTTCTTCATGTTATTGAAAACAAGGTGCTTTTTGAGAAAATGTATGTTGCATACTTTAAGGCCGCTTTTTAAATCATATCCTGGTCGCAGTAGAGTGTATAGTGTAGGCACAATCCTAGATATTTTAAAGGCGGGCTAAACATATATACATTTTTACATATATCAAAAAGGACCTAAATTTGAAAACATTAAGATGAATAATCTAGTTATTGACGATAAGGGCGAAAAGTTCTACGAGCGTGGAATCTTTCGGCAGCTCAAAACGGTCAATACATAATCGATTAATGTTCCTTCTTTATATAATAAAATCTCCGTTGGTTTTAATTATAAAAACCGACATGAAATTCTTGTCAACGCAATAACATAATCGGAGCAATGAAACGACAATGTATATAACGTTTTGATAATCACACAGGACTTCGTTGGTATGAAAGATCACCTTAAAAAATAATATTGTTTACACTGCAGCCATATGCTGACCATAGTCATGTACCAATTGTTGAAGGGAAATAATAAAGCTTTAACATGAACAGAGAGACCAGATGGTCGAAGCCATCTTTTGAAAATCCCTTAAAACTTATTTTATGTAATTATGTGAAACATCTGCCATTCATACAATTCATATATGCAGATATCTGCAAACATGTTTAATGATGCATTCATGCGCACTTGACCAGATATATTGCCAATCAACGACACGCCTTGCAGGGCTCTTAACATCCAGCCCAATGACATTTCGCGCTTCCTACGCTTGCCACACCACCTGGAGGCAATTTGTCTGCCTCTCGACTGATGTGATTTCGAGGGCAACACATGGCGTTTATGTTGTTGAGCTGCAGTCAATAATTGATTCGGCATAATTAGGCACATGGAAAGCCTTAAAGTGTACAGCAAATTCTTACCCACAAACCATACTCGTAAAATTAATTGGAGTATGTAAGGGTACTTGGGTAACAAGCTGGAAGTTTATTTGACTCTTTGCTCTCTTGAACTTGGCTGCACATTTCAAGCAAATCAAATACAGAAATAAACTTGACAACAAAGCGCCAGCAAAACTAAAATACAAAACCCTGAAGCGTAAAAAAAATCAACACCCCTTAGGGACGGGGGCCCACTGGCAATATAAAAGTCAATGGTATGAAGCGAAAACATTTTTACGATGTTGGTTGGAACCAACAAAATATTTGCACAACAGCAAACAGTTCTCATGGAAAAGATTGTGTTTGCTATAGCATACTTTTTTGGGCACGCATTAATCAGACTTTCCAAATGCTTATAAATGAAAGCCAAAACTAATTTGATGAATGCGAAGCCCACCAACATGAAGTAAGATAATGAAATTAACGAAGTGACAAGCAAACTGACCACAGACAGATTTCAGCAAGGCCACCTCCTTTGATGAAAGGACTAGAATTTCGAGGAAAATTCCAATAAATCGCCTGGCAGACGAGGCCTCCTTAAAAAGCGCTTAGCATCACCATTTTGGCCACCGACGCCAATAATGAAAACCAAACAAGGTACTAAAAATGTTTGAAAGCTGTCTGGACATGGTCCATGTTCATGGCCAGCAATTGGATGTGGGGTTGGCCATGTGGCGTTAGACACAAAGATTGCACGTGCCATATGCCAAACCTATAAAATTAATTCATTTCTACGCGCTTAATTGAATTTTCTTGTAAGGGATAAATAGGGGAAAAGACATTAATAGTTGCAAATATGAGTAAAGAGAAGAAATAGTTAATTGGGTTAAGAAAATGGTTGTGAGCAATTACAGAATTTTTATTCAATTTCGATACACAAATCAAACATGGCCTAATAATATAAATGAATATTTATAACTACATTCATCCTAAATCAAGTACTTAGTACTTAAATAAAGTAGAAACTGTGAAAAAAGTAAATATTTTATATTTTTTAAATTGTCTAATTTCTCTACCCCAAATAACAGCAATCTCAGTAAACCTTAACTTATCCTCCAAGAATGCCACACGCCACACTCAAAATTAAATGCAAATTTGCAGCGCATTCTTTTTACACATTTCTAGAGCCTATCGAAGGGTAAAAAAGGTCATCGCTCAACAAGCCTGCCTAATAAATACCACCACACACAGTCCACTGAGCTTAACATAAATAAATGTTCCTCAAAAAAAAAAAACGAGAAGGCAAAGCTAACTTCGACTGTGCCGAAGTTTTAATACACTTGAAAAACTTTACTTCAACTGATTTAACCGGTAAAATATATATAGGATATAGATATCAGATATTTAAAATTATGAAATCATTGATAATAAAAATTTAATACCATAAAAAAAAACTTTTCTTAGTAAAACACATTTTCCGACCGATCGGTCCTATGGCAGCTATATGCAATAGTCATCCGATTTTGATAATTTTTTTCAAAATTATGTGAAAGCATATAAAACTAATATATACCAAGATTGGGGACGCTACGATGAAAATCAAAAAAGTTTTTCTCACAACGACTTATTTTTCGACCGATCGTTCCTATGGCAGCTATATGCTATAGTGATCCGATTTTGATACATTTTTCCAGAATTATGTGGAAGCATATAAAACTAACATATACCAAGATTGGGGACGCTACGATTTAAAACAAAAAAGTTTTTCTAACTAGAACTTGTTCTTAGACCGATCGTTCCTATGGCAGCTATATGATATAGTCATCCGATCCGGCCGGTTCCGACATATTAGTTGCGTGCAGTAAAAAGAAGACTCTGTGCAAAATTTCAGCTCGATAGCTTTAAAACTGAGAGACTAGTTCGCGTAGAAACAGACAGACGGACAGACAGACGGACAGACGGACGGACGGACAAGCGGAAATTAACTCAGCTTGTTGTCCTGATCAAGAATATATATAGTTTATGGGGTCGGAAATGAATATTTCTATGCGTTACAAACTTCTGGGCAAAATTAATATACACTTTTCAAGTGTATAAAAACACACACACACACACCAAAGCAACCGAGTCGAGAGTTGGCAAATGGCAAACAACGCTTACAATGCTTAACATGGCCATTTGTCTAAGACCTGGGCCAGGGCAATAAAAATGTTGCCTTGCAACCTAAAAAATACATAGAATACTCTTAGGCAGAGGAACGTGTTGGACAACATTTCTGTTTACGTGGGTGGCAACATGCAAAATAGCCACGGCGCCTCCGCCGAGTGTATGTGTGTGTGGCTGTTTGCTGTGGCCAAGATGGAAATTTGTGTTGAGGTGGCTGAGTAGACAGACAAATTTTCTAAAGCACTCAATTTCATTTTTGCTTCTTGGCTGCAGTTACAACTGGAAAAGGTACGAATACTTTGTATTGGGGTTTGTATACAAAACAGTAGGTTTTTACCTGTTAGACTTCTTCAAATCAAAACTTTGAAATGTTTTATTCTGTGAATTAAACTGCGGAATTTAAATTCACTAAAGTAAAGAACGCTTTTACTTTTTAAAATAATTTTCCATTTTTTATGTCAGGAATGCAAACTGAATCCTAACCGACCGAAACCGAAGTAAGTCGAGCCAAACTAAACGGAATAAAAACGTACCAAGCCGAATTGCAAACCAAATCGTAGTCCTTTGAAATATGCTGATTGACATGTTCGATGAAATACGTCACCTTTGTATAAATATATTTGTAAGGTTGGGTTCACACTGTTCGACGCATGAGACATGACAATCTAGTTAGCCTTCATGTTGTATTGATTTAATTGTCAAATAACAAATTATACTCAATGAAAACAAGACAACATAAGGGCCTACTAGATTATCATGTCTCATGCGTCGAACAGTGTGAACCCAGCCTAACTTTTGGAATTTCTATCAGGCAAAATCAACTAATCAAAACTAAGAATGATATTTAAGCGGGCTTTCAGATTGGTAAGTCAGGAATGACACTTTCAGCTTTCAGGAACAACTTTAATCACAATTTGTCTTCTATTGTCTGTTAAGCCCGTTTGGCGCCGGAAATTTTTTTCTATTTTTATTTACACTAAATTTAAAAAAAAAAAATTTTTAAATCCAAAAAAAAATTTCCAAATTGCCGCCAATTTTTAAAAAAAATATTGAAAAATATGATTGAGGTACGAGCCAGAATTCCATCAATTCTGATCATAACCTCATTTACCGTTTTCATTTTCGATAACCTAGAGTCCCGGAATCATGGCCTCCACCTCTACACCTTTTTTAGGCCTTAATTGGCCATAACTTGTTGAACAGCCCTCGAATTCCAAAATATTTTTTTTGTTATTTTCTTATATAGTTAATTAATTACACAGGGATTTATGAGTGTTTTTTTTAATACTGGAGAGAAATCCCCCTTAAATCCCCCTTAGAAGACCGCCTTTAATCACTTGGATGAGTCTTATTCGAGTCCTCTTGATGATTAATTATTAGATTAAGATTACCTTCATGTGCGATTTAAAGAAGACTCGAAAATGACTCCTTAAGCTCAAAATGTGATTTGAGTAACAAACTCTAGAGCAGTTAGCATTTGGAAGTTTATTTTTACAATATTCACCTTGATGAGTATTTTTCGAGTCGTTGAGATGATTGAAAAAGATTTGAAAGCGACCCGAAAACGACTCATTCGCAAAATATGATTAATGAAATAACCAGGAGAAAAAAAATGGAAGTAAAAAATCGAAAATGGATCGATAAGGGAGTTAAAGGAATATATAATAAAAATTAACAAAGGTAATTTAAAAAAATTGAAAAACAGTTCTAATTTATATAATTTAAATAATATTGTAATTATATAAAAGTAATTTATAAATAAAAATTTAAATAAAAATTTTAAAAAAGTTAAAAAAAACATTGAAATCAAAGATAGCGTAGAAAAAACAAGAAATAAAAAAGGAGTTAAAAATTTTTCATAAAAATTTTCAGCAACAAAAAATTTAAAAAAAATTACAAAAAAAATATTTAAATAGAAAAAAGAGCTAAGTTAAAGTCGGCCCGCTCGATATAACCAAGGGTAAGGTTTATTTAAGAAATTTTATTAGATCAAACAGCCAAATTAAACGGGGGTGGGAACTATCGTCACGATCGGGAAAGATGTATGCGGATCGATAGTAATGATGATTAAAAAAGTCAGAAGGTTGAAAACTATTCAAAATTGTGGGAGAATGAGGATTTTCAAATTGCGGGGGGGAATTCATTTCACGATCAGAAATGATGTATGGCGGATCGATAGGTAAGATGATTGAAAATATGTTAGAGTCGAACAACTTTTCTAATGTGGGAGAATGATTTTTCAAATTGTGGGGGCAACTCCATCGTCACGATCGGAAGTGGTAAAAAGATTGAAAACAAGATAGGGGGGAAGGGAGGAAAAAGGGGGGGGGGGGGGCAAATGAAAACACTAGAAAACAAGCAACGAAAGCGCTTTAATGGACAGGTGTCAACAGACAGACGAAGACGACGACGGACGGACGACGACGGAGACAGACGACAATCGACCTCAAGAAATTATAGGGGCGGAAATTAATTTTATTTAAAAAACACCAAAAAATAAGAAGAAAAAAGAAAGTAAGCATCGGAAATTTATCATCCAGGGGATTGAAATGTGATTATCGGGCTGCTGCTTTGCACTAATAAATCGCTGCAAAGCAGCTCTTATCTCTATCATTATTTACAATTTATCAGTAGACTGCAGCGCAGTAATTGATTTATAAAATAAAAATATCAAATAAATAATATTGAAAAAATGTTAAAAAAAAACATTAAAATCAAAAAAAAAAAAAAAAAAAATTAAAACAAAGAAATAAAAATTCTAGGGGATTTTGTAAATAATTTCTCCCCATGTACATTGTCAGCAACAAGAAATGTTCCAACCCAACATTCAAAAGAACTACTCTAAGTAGAACGAGAGCGTAAGTTAAAGTCGGCCCTGCTCGACTTCGATATACCCGTTACTCAGGGTAAGGTTTATTTCAGAATATTTTATTAGATCACAACATGCCCAAATTGTGTTTTTTTCCCAAATTGCGGGGGTGGCGGGAACTTTTCTATCGTTCATCTGATCAGGAAATGATGTATGGCGGATCGATAGGTAATGATGATTAAAATATATGTCTAGAAGGTTTGAACAATCTATTTTCAAAATAGTGGGAGATATGAGGATTTTTTCAGATTGCGGGGGCGGGATCTTTTCTATCATTCATCTAATCAAGAAATTATGTATGGCGGATCGATAAGTAATGATGATTAAGATATATGTCTAGTCGAACCAATCTTTTTCGAAATCTTGGGAGATATGAGTTTTTTTAAAATTGCGGGGGCGGGAACTTTTCTATCGTTCATCTGATCAGGAATGATCTATGGCGGATCGATAGGTCATGATGATTAAAATATATGTCTAGAAGGTTCGAAGAATCTATTTTCAAAATTGCGGGGGAGGGCGGGAACTTTTATATCGTTCATCTGATGAAGAAATTGTGTACGGCGGGATCGATAGGTAATGATGATTAAAGTATATGTCTAGAAGGGACTTAACTGTTTTTGAAAAATTGGGGAGAAAGTAGTTTTTCAAAGGGGCAGTAACTCTACTATGGTTCATCTGATCGACAAATGATGTTGCGGATCTAATGTAATTAAAGTATATGTCTAGAAGGTTCGAACAATCTATTTTCAAAATTGTGGGAGATATGAGGTTTTTTTCATATTGCGGGGGCGGGAGGGGGCGTGGCAAAAAATTTGAAACAAACTTGATCTGCGTGCAGACAAAACAAGTCTACACTGAAAAAATGGTAGCTCTAGCTCTTATAGTCTCTGAGATCTAGGTGTTCATACAGACAGACGGACGGACGGACGGACGGACGGACAGACGGACAGACGGACAGATCTATATCGACTCGGCTATTGATGCTGATCAAGAATATATATACTTTATAGGGTCGGAAATGCTTCCTTCTGCCTGTTACATACATTTGCACGAACTTAGTATACCCTTTTTACTCTACGAGTAACGGGTATAAAAAGCTAATGTGCTTGTAACTCTTAAAAAATAAATATTATTTTCAATTGAATATTTCTTTTATTTTGGGTCGCATTCGAATAAAATATGTCTCGAAAAAGAGTCGCTTATTGTTAGCAAAATGGGCAATAAAAGACTCCTCATTTATGATCAGAAAACGAGATCAGAGACTCGAAAAAATGTAACTAAAAATTTCATAAATGCTGGCTTGGGCAATTACAAATTAATCGTTCATGGAATTAAAATTTAATTGTATTGTTCTTGCAGCTGGAAAAAGACTCGAAAATGAGATGAGAACGGCGGGTTATAAGCGATTCTACAAGAAGAGTCGCAGCTAGGGTACCATTATCTTCCTTGTAGGGAGTATCATTTATGATCAGAAAATGAGCGCATTTATGACAATTTTAATCAGATTGAAGACTCGAAAAAGACTCGAATGTAATCCGAAATTTCAAAAAATGCTGGCTGGGAACGCACTTATTACTCTAAGAGAGATGATGCGCTGCATTGTGTTTGCTCCACGCACTTAGAAGCTGTATGCCGTAGCTGGTGCTGAGATTGGAGCCGGGTATAACAACGTTGAACTCACGACTAGAGGTGCACGCGTGACGTGATTTTAAGCGTGTCACGGGGCACCACGATCGTGAGAAAACACAACCTTTCGTGCGTTTGCATCCCTGATCCGTGCGTGATTCGTACGTGTTAAAGATATACCTCCTGAATATTTGTCATGCTGAAGTCATGCATTTTTTTCTATTATATTTGATTAATATTATTATTCCTAACAATGATTTGGTTTTGATTTCGTAAATCCGCTGCTCGCAGCTGCTCCATACAAAATGCGCAGTGTGGCCATGCCACCCATAATTCAATTAAGGTCTCTCCGCGCAAAAGTTAGAAGTTGCTTAATCGTGCATGAATCGTGCGTGACGCAAAACGTTACGCCTGTGGTGTAGCATGACCCCCAGGTACTTCAGGTAAGGCGGCGAGGCGATTGTCGCCTCATTTAGATAAGCTTTTCCATAGCTTCCATAGCATTTGGATAATTACCAAGAAAAAGCGCTGCAGTCAAGTGCACCGACAATGAAATACCCGGTACCCTTTATATTGAGTGTTTTCATACGAATATTAACACACTCGCAATCTTAATACGCGTTCCAGAATTAATACATAATATGCCTTAATGCACATTTTGAAGTCACAAGGTTTTAACTTTTGCCGTTTGGATGCAGCATCAAACTGTAGGTCCCTTTCTTTTGAGAGAAAATTAAAAGACACCCAAGCCAAGAGAGCCAGTTAAAAAAGGAATTGGGGAATTAGGATCAATCCGATCAGATGAACTATAGTCGACTTAAGAGCAAACCAATTAATTACGCTGGGCAGCACCGGCCTCAACTTTAATGGGCAGCATTTCCACAGTTTTTATGGCCCCACATTTATCTGTAGTTATCAGTTATATAAAAACTTTGGCAGTTTCAGAGTATTTTACAGTCGGGCTTGGCCGACTATCTCACTTATTTTTTGGTAGTGTTTTTGGTTTCCGGTCTGTTGCAGTTTCTGACTTTTTAGTATTTTTTTATTGTTGCAACTGCTGTCAAGAAGGTTGCATTTGTATATATGTATATAACTCGAGCACGTTTTCTTGGGCAGTAAGCGACTGCAAAGTGCACCAGGCTTTTCGGCTAGTTTGATATTTGCTTAAAGCCTGCTTTTAGAGCAGCTTAAAGTCGTGTACTCGAGCAGCTAAGCAGCTTAAGTTTAAATAAGTAAGTATATTTTTGTTAGTTTCAAGTCAAGTACAGAAAATTCTGAAATATACTAAATGTTTTTTGTTTCAAGAGATAATTAGGAGGCTGCCTTGTCCTTGGCCAGTGCTTAAGCGTGACAATGCCCAGCGAGATGTCAGGGCGGCTGGCAATAAATTGCACATTTTCACTGAAATTGCACTTCTCCTTTGTGTCACTTTATTGAAATTTTATGCTTTTCTGGCACATTTTTGTTTTGTATATGAAATTGCATACTACGTTGCGCCTTTGCTGTTGTGGGCGGGGCTGCATGTGCCGCAACTTCCGAACAAGTTTTGTCTTCGATTCTGTTTGCAAGCTTGTCGGTGTCTCCCTTATGGGTGTGTACCGCCTTCAACTCGTTTCGCTTGTGGGCAGATTTGCCAAAAAACTTTTCTTCAACATGTTGGCAAAAATTTTCAGAGGTTTTTGCGCTTAGTTTTTGTAAAAAGTTTTTTATTTTTTCATTTTTGATTGTTTAGAACGCGTTAAGGCGGCAAGATTTAAGTGTGCGTAAATAGCTAAAAAGTTTCTCATGTAGGCTTACGAAATATTAATGGGCGAGTGTGTGTGTGGGAGTGAAAGTGTGTAGAGCTGGCATATTTATTGAGTGTTGAGGGATTTAGAAGTTTTATGGTGACTCTTATAGTTTTACTTATTACTTTAATTTATTGCACTACGAAAAATTAAAAGTCAAAACTATATATAAATAGACGTAGGACAAAACAGTTCTGCACTATTTTTTTGCGCTATAAATTACCATAATTGCCGGATGCTTGGTTGCTTTGAAGGATTTTAGTTTGGAGCACTGGCGATCTGTTTGTATTTTTTAATATGTTGTTATTTTTAGGATTAGTAAGATAAGAACATATCATCTGGTCTGAAACAAAACTCCCTAAAACCCAACTGTATCAATATTTTTGGAAAGGTTCCGTTCAATATCGACTATAAACTTCAAAAAAGTTTAAGGGGTTAAATAAAAAATTTATAAATATATAAATTTCAAATATTTAAATATCAAATTGAATTTAGCTTAAATAAAGTTCGATCTACACTTAAACAAATAAAGTTTAATATTTACATATTATAAAAAGCCGGTCACACTGAAAACTTTTAAATCGCTCTCGAAATAATGGTACAAATGAGCTAACATTAGTTGAATTTTCAAATGACTGAATTAGAGCAATAGTATTAGAATTAGAGCAGAATTCGAAACGTTTCAAGTTGGGCGTAGGGAGACCTGCAGAGTGACAATCGCAATGGGCAGAATATTCGAGTAAACCTCGAAGGAACCACAAAATCAGTATAAGTAAGGAGCGGATGGGATCAACCATTACAAGAAAAGTTTGTGGATCCCTTTGCATATTCTGAGTTGAAGCAGAGATCGCAAATCAATATGTTTTAACCAGGGAATCAATCCGAATCGTATTTCGGTCCTGGTTCTGGAACTTACCGAAGATTATTAGATTATTTCGGGATTGGGTTCTGTAATGGTACCTTTGTTTTTATTTTATTAGAAAATCCTTTAAAACCAAAGACTTGGCATAGTGGATAGGAAACGTACACATATCGAGCCCTTACCACGACTATAACGAAAAATATATATTGTAAATATGTTGTGCATGTCTTTAACATCTGAAAAAATCTATCTCCTGTTAACAATGCTTTTTGTAATTACTCTATTTTCGCGGTCTCGGGCTCGATATGTCCGTTTGTATTCGAACGTTATTTAACAGAAAGTAGTTACTCTAGCGGAAAACGTTATTACACTGCTCGACAAAATGGAAGTAATTTTTCTCCAATAAGACGAAACCATTTATTTTTAAAGTATTCTGGGCCGCTGTACTCAAAAATCGGCATGAAAAAAATTCGATTTGCTAGTTATTGATATTTTATTTATATTCGTTTTTATCGATTATTTTAAAAGGTACCTCCATTTAAATTCTCATAGCTTATCGGAGCAAAAAGATTTGAAAGTTCTGAAAAAATTTACGGTGAAAAAAGTCAAATGTTTCGCACTCAGACAAAAATGTGCTAGGATGAGTGGTTATAATACTGCTACAAAAAAATTATTTTGTAACAATTTTAATCATGAAACTGGCAAATATTACAAAAAAACGAGAAGGCAAAGCTAACTTCGACTGTGCCGAAGTTTGAATACACTTGAAAAACTTTACTCCAGCTAATTTAACCGGTAAAATATATAGAGGATATAGATATTTTAAATTTTTAAATCATTGATAATAAAAATTTGATACCATAAAAAAAAACTTTTCTTAGTAAAACACATTTTTCGACCGATCGGTCCTATGGCAGCTATATGCTATAGTCATCCGATTTTGATAAAATCTTCCAGAATTGTGTTAACGCATATAAAACTAATATATACCACGATTGGTGACGCTACGATGGAAAATAAAAAAGTTTTTCCCACTAGAACTAGTTTTTTTGAACAACCGTTTATATGGCAGCTATATGCTATATTCATCCGATTTTGATCAATTTTTCCACAAATATGTAAAATCATCTAAAACTAATATATACCAAGATTGGTGACGCTACAATAGAAAATAAAAAAGTTTTTCTCACTAAGACTTATTTTCCGACCGATCGTTCCTATGGCAGCTATAAGATATAGTCATCCGATCCGGCCGGTTCCGACATATTAGTTGCGTGCAGAAAAAAGAAGACTCTGTGCAAAATTTCAGTTCGATAGCTTTAAAACTGAGGGACTAGTTCGCGTAGAAACAGACAGACAGACGGACAGACAGACGGACGGACGGACAAGCGGAAATGAACTCGGCTCGTCGTCCTGATCAAGAATATATATAGTTTATGGGGTCGGAAATGAATATTTCTATGCGTTACAAACTTCTGGGCAAAATTAATATACACTTTTCAAGTGTATAAAAATTAAGGAAAGTTAACTCCGAACATAATTACATAATTAAGTTCATTGTCTTTCATTGTTTATATTTAATTATTATTACTTTAAGTTATTAAACCAAAAGTGTATTAAGGATGACATCGTAGTGACTGGCGCATTAATTTATAAGTTTCAATGTACTTGTCGCGCTGGGCTAGAATACCAATAAAATAAATAAACTACTGATGTTATCCTTGTAGATTTCAAAATGTTATTTTGATTTTGTTGTTTATTTATAATTCACTTAAAATAATCAAAGAAATCGACCAACCAACTTACTTTGCAAACATAACTTTTTCTGCTCTTGAAGATGAAAAAAAATTTTGTAATTAAATGGCCGCTTTAGATATTTTGCACAGTGTATTATGTAAAGTACGAAAGAAATCCAGGCGGCTCTTTCAAAACTGTGGCCACTCTATCTGATATTGAAAGATATTGGAAACCCCAAAGAAGCGACTTCCAGTCTGGCTTAGATTTTGAGATATTAAATTTTGAAAGAAAAAATATTTGAATTTTTTGCACGTTTCCTTTGTCGAACGTATGTTATGTGCGCCGCTGTTGGCATACCAGCTTTCTAAAGAATTTAACACATGGCAAGCAACATTGAAATGAGCGAATGTAAAGACTCTTCGTTAAAATTTTGTAAGGCACTACAGTAGCAGTAGTAGCATAACAAAATCTTACGAAGAAAACGAAACGTACGATTAAATGTTATTGAACATTTTTGACGAACAAACAACTCTATGGAGCTGACCTAGACTGTTTTTGCATAGTTGAATATTCTTCTTTTCTGTATGCTTTACTCAATTTTTTATTTCTCTGCAAAATAAGCTGATAATAAAATATAAAAATATTTTGCTAAAATAAAATAATTTTTAAGTGAATAAAAATGTCTAAGAAAATATCAACCATGTCGTATATTAAAACGTTGCTCTAAATTACGAACTCGATTTTGATAATTATAATTAGGATTACTAAAAAAATGTATTATATATTTATTTTAATTCGCGAGTTAAATGAATGTCCCATCGTGAGATTTTTTTTAAAATATGTATTCGCATATCCTTTACCAGAAAAAAATATTTCATGAGAGAAGACATGTAAAAAAGAAGTATCGCTACTTGGGTTGCTTAACTCTATTATCGATGAGTAGAACATTGAACCGCGTGTAGTTTTTTTTAAAACACATAAAAATTTGGGTGGCTGAGTACACATGGAATGACCCATATATTAGGACGGTCGATTTTTTTTGGAATAGGTGTATGAGAAAATAGCAATCTATGGAAAATTCGAGATCTAAAATAAAAACTTATGTTCATAAATAACACGGTCACAAATATGACTAACATTGTGAAGTCCAGCCTTGCTGGTACATAATTATGATCAAATTATCTGCTCAGATTCCAAAACTGACTTCGGTTTGGCGGAAATGGCGAAAAAACTAATGCTTCTTTAACTTTTTAGAGGCCCTACTTGGCATTAATTTCTTAACTTATGGTGTCTTTGCGACAGGGCACAATGCAATATTATTTAAGCCGAAAAGGTAAGAATTTGACTTTAAATTTAGAGTATTCACGATTTATAGTAAGATTTTAAAATATATCATTTACTTTAAGACAGTGCGGTTGTTTGATTTGTATTTGAACATCCTTAGCAAATGGCCAAACTTGTACTCTAATTATGTAAATTTTGTAGCATTTCTATCAGCTCATTTGGACAATTTTTGGCCCAAATTTTGGTCGAACAAAAATATTTAAATTTATGGGAGGACAACTAGATTTATACTTTAAATTTGTATAAGAACTGTTAAAAGTCTGTTTTGTTTTGGTTGCAGTTTTCTGAAAGTAAACACTAAGCAATAGATGTTAATCCTCTTAAGACATCTTCTAACAATAAGACCTTTTTATCTTCGATTTCTTAACAAGCGTCTATATTTGTCAGTCGATTAATTAGCTGCCCGATTATTAATTGTGTCACATATTTTGACGACATTTACTTAATTCTCAATTCTTTGATCTCTCATATACCAGGGTACTCCTGATATTCTGTGCAGTATTTAAGCCTGGAGGACTCACCTTGCCTAGATGATATTTTGCTGCTATGCTAATACCTGGAGGCCATATCTCCAGGTAGGAGTTATAATAGCCTTGAACACCGAGAAAAGCTTAGCCGCTCTAGCATAGACGGTCTTAGTTAACTGGTTATTGTGTGTTCTAAAAGACAACCCCATATCCAGATACTCTTTCAAATATTTATGGCCTGGATTGGGAGGGAGCAAATTGTCGTTTATAAAAACTCCTAGTCAGATGTTACTTTGCAGAGTATAGATAACATTATAACATTTAGAAAAATCCAGAATATATTTAACAGGGAAGTTTAATCATTTTGTAATACATATGCATTAATAAATTTTCTTTTAACAGAACATGCCAACAACTTTGCGTTGCTCTTGGTATGATCCAAGTCACTTATTAATTAAATTTAAATTGTTTTTGGTCCTCCACAATGCCAAAATTATGCATTTTGGCTGTGACTTAGTTAAATGGACGAAAGGTATGAAAAGGCGTTAATTTATTCCTCTCACCTACAAAGAAAAGATGCAAGAAAATCTTGCAAATATTATACAAATATTTTTAAAGTTGTTTTATTTTTTTATTCAATCTAAGTTCACTTTGCATTTTATATCTGACCCATTTGATGCTTATATATTTCATTTCATTTATTTGCCTCAAGTTAGACTGAGCATAAACACTGTAAGGTCATTTGATAGCCCAAAATAAAATAAAATGTCTAATCAGAAGGTAAGCATTTTATTTAATCCGCTTCAAAAATTCAACAAATTCTTGTTTCTTCGAACAGGTGGAACCCAAAAAGCCACCTGTGGCCAATTTCAAGTTTCCCATGCACGATATACATCTAAAGAAATCGCTGCGAAATGTGAAGGTCGCTTGCGTTTTGGCTTTGGTGGCGCCCTTCTGTTATTATATGTTTCACAATTTGCCACGCAAAATTGTATATAAGAATTACTATGCCAGTTATGATCCCATGGACGCTTTCGATCGCATGATGAACGGCGGCTATTTGAGCTCTTGTCCGCCTGGAAGTGGCGGCAAGAAGGAAAAGAAGAAGGATGATAAAAAGAAGAAGTAGAGGAGGCACACACGCACACACACTTACAAAGGAAAGGAAACCATCTGAAACGCATCTGATTCCTAAGAAATTTCAAACCTGGAATGACACAACTTTTACACTCTAAAATAAACGGAGCATTGCAAATTATTTTTGGGAGTGTTAAAAAATTCCTGATTCCTTAACGCGTTTCATTCACTCAACCACGCACACATCACACGCCTGTCTGCCACCATTTGTAAGTCTCTGCACCTGCCTCGTAAATCGCTCCGTCCAAAATAATGCAGAGAGGAGAAGATTGCAGCAAACAGCTGTCAAGTCGTACCTTCAGTTGCTGTCAGGCGTCTGGTTGTTGCTGTTTGCGGTTTCTGCTAGGGACGTCGACTGCCAGTTGTCTGGTCGGTTGGGTGTAAACATTTTATAAGAAGTTATTGCTGAAGGTTTGTGAATTGCAAGGGAGTTGGTATGCAAAGGAAATAACAATTGAGTTGTCAAGTAGTATGCAGATTTTTTAGTAAGTATTACAGTAGGCTACGAGGACCAGTTAAAAGAAGGAATTGTACTGGGTCTAATAATAGGGATGTCTGAACAATACAAATAATAAGAAATAAATGTAATTTGTATACATTTTGGTTCCATCCGGAGTTACAAAACCCGGCATTAAGTTATACATGCCTGTTCCGGTTTTCCAATGTTACGTTCTTGAAGAAAATGGTTTAAGTAACTGTTAGAGCTGAACATTTTTGATCCTGATCAAGAATATATATACTTTATGGGGTCGAAAATACTTCCCTCTGCCTGTTACTTAAATTTGCACGAACTTAGTGTACCCTTTTTACTCTACGAGTAACGGGTATAATAAAAATCGCTACACATTCAGCAAGCTTTTGATGAGAAACATAGAAAACTAAGTATGATGGTACGTTCTTGAATGTCCGAACAATCTATCTTCAAAATTATAGATAAAAGTTTTTCCAGAATGCTAGGCAGCCAGAGGGCGCGGCAAACATTTAAAAATTTTAATGGGCTTACATTGGCTCATTTTGTGCCATTTTGACTCAAATTCATATTAGGAAAGACATTGTAATTTTTCTGTCATTTTATGAACCATTTATATGTCCAGAAGGTCCGAATAAACTCTCTAAATAATTGTGTTAGATAAAAGGTTATTATACTCTGTACCGAAGGTACAAAGAGTATATTGGGTTTGTGCAAATGTATGTAACAGCCAGAAGGAAGCATCTCCGACCCTATAAAGTATATATATTCTTGATCAGCATCAACAGCCGAGTCGATATAGACATGTCAGTCTGTCCGTATGAACGCTGAGATCTCAGAGATGGTAAGAGATAGAGGTTTGAGGTGTATGGAACATATATATCTTATACTTGCAGGCAGATCAAGTTTAGTTTTTTTTTTTGCCACGCCCCTTGCCTCCCCCGCTAATTGAAAAAAACGTCATATCTTCCACAATTTTGGAGTTAGGTTGTTCGAACCTTCTAGACATACACTCAGGGAAAAATGCTGTGAAATTTTAATATTTTCACGTTTTTAATTTTAAATATTTCATAGTAATTATGAAATATATTCATATTAAATTTAAATAAATATTATATTTAACTTTAATATACTTTATAGTACTTTAAATTTTTTACATATTCAATATAAACACCATTTCATATTGAAATAAAGATTCTTCAACTTTAATTTAAAAGTACCCCCTTCAAAATAAATATAGTTTCAATTAAATCTAGCAAGTTTTTAGGGGTCAAATAAGTTATGCATAACTGTAGAAACTGTACACACACAATACACAAATGAGGCTGTATGGATAACCATACAGCTGTTTCGGAAGGTTCCACTATTTTTCATCATTGGTTTTCTGCCTGACGAACTACAGCCAATGACACGAATGCCTTAACTGGTTGGGGAGCCCAAAACCAGCAACGTGTAAAAACCTTTAACCATTCAAAATTTTAAAATTAACATACAAAACTATATTTTTAAGATGAGAACCTCTTAAAAGCAATATTACTCATATTTAAAAATAATATTTAACAAAGTTAAACAATACATATTTTCGTATATTTGAAATAAAGATGATTTTACTTTAATCTGAATACAGCAATATTTGATTTTAAGTGAATTTCACTTTGATTTTACTATATTCATATTAACTTCAGTGGTTTTGTTTTTTCAGTTAAATCAAATCGCTTTCTATTGGACTTTAATACGATTTATATTTGAAAACAGCATAGTAAAATTAACTATGATTGTATTAATTTTTACGATTTGCTTTTTCTCTGGGTGTATATTCTTCTCGTCATTACTTATCGAACCCCCATACTTTGTTTTCCGATCAGATGAACGATGGCAGAGTTGCCACCCCCCCAATTTGAACAAAATCGAATATCTTTCACAATTTTAAAGACAGATTTTTTGAACCTTTAGGCGTATATTTTAATCGTCATTACTTATCGATCCATCGTAAACCGTTTCCAGATCAGATGAAAGATATTTGAATTTTAAGCCCCCCCCCCCCCCCCCCCCCCCCCCTTGTATTACCTAGTTATCTTATTATTATCGATTAACAGTATTATCGATTTTTTCAAAAAATCCAATAAAATTATTATTAAGGGGGCAGACCTAGTTAGAATTTTCAAAAAATCGATTTTTTTTTATTGCATCTTCTGAAAATAGAACATTTCAAAAGTACTCCCTGGAAATTTAAGCCAAATCAGACTTTTATTTTTCGAGATACATAAATTTTAATATAGTCGTGTCTTAAAAAATAGTAAAGATGTTTAACAAAATACAACTTTTTTTTGGACTTTGGACCAATGTGAAGTGGCTGCAACGAATTTTCCTTGAAACCTTGTTTTAACAGTCCGTGATCACTGTAACTTGAGAACGGCTTTACCGATCAAGTTGAAAACCACAAAAATTTTGAAAAATAAAGTTGTCCTGGGGATGGACGAAGAAATTTTTTGTGATCATTATAATCTTTTTCATACCCGGAAATGTAGGTGAAATTTTAATCGGAAAAAAACATTTTTAATTTTTTTAATTTCCTTCGTCCATTCCCGGCACCATTTCAATAACCAAAGATCCCTTGTTTTCGATTTAATTTCAGATGATCCAGTGACTAGATATGATCACAGGATAACCCTTGTTTTTTGTGGATTTTGAGTAAACTTAGTGTATCAGCTTTATTTATAAACATTTTTCTTTTAATAAATTTGAAAAAGTTTGTTCAATTATGTACCATTCATATGAATAACCATTTGTTATTAATTATTTTAAGGTGTAACCAAAAAAATCACGAAAAATGTTTTCTTTCTAGACGTGTCAAGTACTTAAGTCTGCCCCCTTAAAAGTTTTAAAATAAACACCACTACTTTTACGGTTGTATACGTTTTTGGTTTCTCGAATAAACTCCCAACAATTACACTAGGCAACATGGTCCAGTTTATAGAAGTGGCGGGGATTATATATGATTTTCGTGTGCTAAACTCACATCTATTTCGCAAAATAATACATCACGTTTTTAGTAATTGTAGCTAAAATTTTGTAACAGTGAATTTAAGCATTTTAAGCCATGTTTTATGGGCACCCTATACAATTGTTTTGAACCCCCATAATATTATCGTTAAGTAATATTCATCACCATTAAAATAAATTATACCAAACAACTCTACGATTTTTTTGACGAAATAAGTATATTATTTGAATTTGAACAGGCCAAATGTTGCCTAGCCCACAAGTATGCAATGGGTGTCGTTCAGAATTTACATTATAATTAAATACAAATTACTAGAGTATTGTACTAGCCAAACTTTGCATTCTTTTAGACAGCAAAAATTATGTTTTGACTACTTAAGGGGGTCTTCTACCTTTGAACAGGGTTTTATGAGTGTTTTTTTTTTAAATCCTGGAGAGAAAAAAAATAGTTATATTTTCAAGTTTTTTTTTGTAGTTTGGTGTAAAAAAAATTATTAAAAAAATTTGTTTCTTCTTGATTGAGGTACGGGCCAGAATTACGTCAATTAGGCGTCGATTGCTACATGGCCGATCAAAATCGGTTCAGTAGAACTGGCGCAATCCTGGCTACCAGGTCAAAAAACGTGGTTTTGAGAAAACCGGGTTTCAATTTTTGAGCAACGTTGAAAATACTCACGCTAGCAAGAACATTGCGCTACTTTAATGGCTATATCCGCTAAACTATTTAGAACTTTGTAAAATGGTTTAAAGGGGATTAAAGGGAAATGTTCAAGCTAAAATAATAATGCAAAACAAAAAAATGCAAAATATATGTTTTCAATGGTTAAAGACCCCCTCAAAAGCATGATTTGTGGGCAACCGATACGTTTGTTTTGAAAAAAAAAAATAGAAGGCTAACATCGACTTCGCCGATGTTTAAATACCCTTGCAGTTTTTTTTAATTTATATAAGAATTGATTTTCCTGATTATTTTAGAAAACATTCATTTCGCTTAGAACCTTTCCCAAGCTGACCAACAGATTGCGCCACTTTCCTTAACCATTTGGTTGACCAAGCCAGAAGCCGATTGTGGTATGGGAGCTATACGATATAATTATTCGATTTTGATCAAACCCAGCAAAATTGTGTTGAAGCAAATACTATTTACGATTAACAAGTATAAATACGCTACCTACGATAACAAAAAAGTTTTTAACACTAAAACTCAATTTTCATGCAATTGTTCTTATGGAAGCCTTATGCTATTGTCATCCGATTTTGATCAAAACTAATGATTTCCAAGTTGGGTGACGCTACGACGAGAAACAAAAAAGTTTTTCTCACTAAAACTAGTTTTTTTACCGATCTTTTCTATGGCAGCTATATGAAATAGCGATCCGATCCGGCCGGTTCCGACAAATCTACAGCCTATATGTATTTAAAGACTTTTTGCAAAGTTTGGTCAAGATAGCTTCAAAACTGAGGGAGGAGATAGCATAGAAACAGACTGACGGACAGGGCTAGATCGACTCGGCTATTGATGCTGATCAAGAATATATACAGTTTATGGAGTCGGAGATGCTTCCTTCTATGCGTTACAAACATCAGCACAATTTGAATATACCCTCTGCAAGGGTATAAAAATGGCATTAGGGTTGAGGTGAGCGCCAGAATTACATAAATTCTAGTCATAGCCTTATTTACCGATTTAATTTTCGATAACCTGGAGTCCCGGAATCAGGGCAACCACCTCCACAACCATAACACAAAACAAAAAACCAAATTTTAAAAACTTTTATGGTTTCTCTCAAAAAACCCGATGCAAAGGTAGAAGACACCCTTAAGCGGGTGAAAAAAGTATAATAATATTTTTCAATACTCAAGACTCAAATAAATTCAATGTTCAGCTCAGGTACAAAGAAGCTTCTGAGAACTATGTCGGACCCGCTTTGCTTATTTAATATACGTGAGTTTTTTATTTAATTTGTTTCTACTTAGTTTTATTTTCAATAACAGCTCATGCTTTTACAATACATCTGTTACAAAAGCGTGTGTTCAAATAAAAAACATTTTTTTACGTCGCTTTTCAATTGCCATCAATGAGAAATCCCTCGTCCAATTTCTGCCTACTTATGAAATTCCTCTAGACAGCAATTTCAATTGGCAATTTCAGTTAACTCCCTCACAATCATCATTCATAACCTCTCTGCCTACTTTTCTTCTGGGAAATTTTTATGCCTGCCAAATGTGTCAATCGAATTGTGCAACATGCAACAATCCCTTGCGCCCCCTGGCCACATAACAACTCAATCAAAAAAGTTCAATTGTTCGATTTGGAACACACACACACACACAGACACACACTCATCAGCATTTTGAGTGTTCATTTAGTGCATTGTTATGGGCTCCCAAGTTTCCTTAATAAACGATTTTCTGCTTATAAATCACAAAACCCTTCTTCTACATTTGCCCCTCATAAATATAAAAAGAAAACTCAAATTCTCTAAAATGTTGTCTGGCAAGACCTTCGTGACAGGGTCTAAGCGGATTGTTGGCAAACTGCAATTTTGGCCATTAAATACAGTCGAGTCCAAGTCATTGCACAAAATGTGCTCTCTTTTGCCAGCTTGATTTATCGTAGCCGGCATTTAGGCTACTGCCAATTGGCCCGATTGCAATTTGTCAAACTTGACTAGAGGGCACACCAGGCGCAAGCCACAACAAGTGTTAAATGACCTGAAATAAAGCAAAGACAATGTTAACTAGCAATTATGCAATTACTTCAAGCTGAGAAAATGTCAATTTCGAATTCTATTGCATAGCTACAGGCGCACATAAAATTTCTTCCTGGAATATATTTATTTACTCCTACAACTAACTTGGCAGCCATAAAACATTCGCCTGCATAATTTTTATTCACCAAATGTTCATTGGATGGCCGTAATTTTTATGGTATATTGGATAGGCCCGTAAGTAGGCTACAGAATAAAGCGTAAAAGGAAAACAATACGACCTACGCGAGTGAGAGAGAGAGAGAGAGAGATCAAGCAAATGCTTGCCAAAAAAAAATTGTTATAAGCTTAGAAAATCGTAAAATATTTACTGGCAGGAAGAGAAATTTGACCATGAAATGTCCATCAACTGAAACCTGAGATATAAGATGATGCCAATCAAAATGAGGTAACAGTTTCTGGTGACTAGCAATGAATATGTAAGTTGTGAGAGAGATTAAGGGCTGTTTTCTCCTGTTTTTAAATGCAGGAGCTTTTTGGATTAAATTGGGTTGCCTACTTTAAGGCCGCTTTTAAATGTCTACGTTTGTGACTACTACGAACCGGATGGGATTAAAAACGCGGCCTAAAAGAAGGCAACATAGATTTTCTCAAAAAGCACCTAGTTATGAAAATCATGAAGATGAGAAAACGACACTAAATGGCAGACTGATTTTAAACGATAAAAAAAAAGTAAGAAAGATAGTCAAGCCAGACTGTAATATACTCTGTACCTGTCAAAGATTGTACACAACTGAAAACTTTTAAGTGTGGGGTCCCACAAACTGTGTAAGTGCTGCCCATCACGATATCGGCCAGTGCTGCAATCGTAATTATTTGTTTTGCTTATAACTCGAGTATCTTTCAGCTGATCGGAAAACGAAGTATGGAGGCTCGATAAGTAATGATGAGTAGAATATATCTTAAGAAGGTTCAAACAATTTATCTTTAAAATTGTGGAAGTTTTGAGGTTTTTTTTTAATTGGCAGCTCTACTATTGTTCATCTGATCGGAAAACGATGTATGGGGGCTCGATAAGTAATGATGAGTAGAATTGTGGGAATGGGTCTGGCATCCCTACTCTGACATGCCTTGCCAGATTAGCTAACCGCACTACACACAAGAGAGACGGCAAGCCGGCCGCCAGAGAGTGTCAGTTTGTGTCGTGAATCTAAGACGAGAGGTTCTGCCGCTGCTCAAAAGACGTAAAGACGACTAAGACTTAAAACTAAGAAGGAACATTAAAGACTAAAGTTATAAAAGAAGTTCACTTAATCTAACGTTTCGTTATATTCATCATTTCATTTTTGCTTAAATATTAAATAAATATCAACTTAAACTAAACAACTGGGATTTTCTGACTAATTGCAACCTAAATCCCACAGAATTTATGTCTAGAATGTTCGAATAAGCTATCTCTAAAAATCTGATTGGAAAAAAGTTTTGGGGGCTCGATAAGTAATGATTTGTAGAATATATCTCAAGAAGGCTCAAACAATCTATCTCTAAAACTGTTTGAGTTTGAGCTTTTTCATCTGATCTGGAATCAGGGATCTGAGATCAGGGATCTGGGATGGATCTCGGATCTGTGATCTGGGATGGATCTCGGATCTGTGATCTTGGATCTGTCATCTGGAATGGAGCTCGGATCTGTGATCTGTGATAAGAGAACTGAGATCAGGTATCTGGGATCATTGATTAGGGATCTGGGATCTGGTTTTTGGGGTCAGGGATCTGGGATGGATCTCGGATCTGTGATCTAGGATAAGGGAACTGGGATCAGGTATCGGGGATCAGGGGTCTGGGATGGATCTCGGATCTGTCATATAGGATGTGGGATAGAGAACTGAGATCAGGTATCTGAAATCAGGGGCCCCATATCATTAATAAGGAATCTGGATTTTGCGGTCAGGAATCAGTGATGGATATCGAATCTATGATCTAGGATAAGGGAACTGGGATCAGGTATCAAGTATCAGGGGTCTGGGATGGATCTCGGATCTGTGATCTGGGATCAGGGGCCTAAGATATCTGGGATCATTGGTTAGGGATCTAGTATTTGGGGTCGGGGATCTGGGATGGATCTCGGATCTGTGATCTAGGATCTGGGATAAGCGAACTGAGATTAGGGATCTGGGATCAGGGGCCTGGGATCATTAGAATCTGGGATAAGGGGTATAGTTTTTGGGGTCAGGGATCTGGGATCTGCGATGTATTTCGGATCTGTGATCTGGGATAAGGGAACTGGGATATGAGATCAGGGGTATGGGATCAGGGGCCCGGGATCATTGATTAGGGATCTGGTTTCTGAGGTCAGGGATTTGGGACTGGTACAGGTACACTATTTTATATAAAATAATATATATAAAATAATTATAAAATTTCTTATATTTTTATGCAAGAATTATTATTATTTTTTGATTCTGATTTTTCCACGTAAAGAGCTTCCCTCGTACCGTGTGTTCCACGATACACACTCCTTTTTTTAATTTTGGGATGGCAACTCTTCTATCGTTCATCTAATCGGAAAACGATTTATCTGAGCTCGATAAGTAAAGATGAGTAGAATATATCTCTAAACAACATATATAATATATCTCTGAACAATCTATCTTTAAAATTGTGGGAGTTTTGAGTTCTTTATTAAATTGTGGGGGTGGCAACTCTTCTATCGTTCATCTGATGGGAAAACAATGTATGGGGGCTCGATAAGTAATGATGCGGAGAATACATGTCTACACGGTTCGAACAATCTTTCTCTAAAATTGTGAGAGTTTTGAGGTTTTTTTAAAATTGTGTGATGGCAACTCTAATATCGTTCATTGATCGAAAAAAATGTAAGGGAGCTCGATAAGTAATGATGGGTAGAATTTATCTTTAGAAGGTTCGAACAATCTATCTCTTAAATTGTTGGAGCTTTAAAGTATTTTTAAAGTAAAGTAGATTTTTTTTTACAAATTTTTTTTTGCTCGAAAATGAATTTATTTTTTTTAATTTTTAAGAAAAGTAAAGCCAAAAGTTTCCATTTATTAAATGCATTTTTTTTATCCCTAAAAACTACTACAAATATCACTATCAAAGCTCAAGTTTAAAAGTCATGGCACACCTTTTAGGGGCAACACGAACTTTGGACAGCTAAACAAGCCTTTTAGTTCATTAGACCCTTAGTTGATGCCGGACCAAGTGGCTCACAACGTGAGCTCTAACTTTTTGGCCCACCTATTCCAACAAGAAAACAAACAAAAAATCACCTGTGCGTGCATGGGGTTTATATGTCAGTTACTTATGCTGACAAGTTGCCATCAAAGTCTGTCTTCGTCATATCAAAAGTCAAATTTGACGCAAATTTGTTTTTATTAATTATGTGCAAGTGAAGACGGAGCCCAGACAGAAAAGTTAAATGAAACCAAACAGTTGAAAGTTTTGAAGTTGATGAAACTTTCTAATTGAATTAGGCAGTTCCATATTGATAGCCATTGTTCCTAACCCAGACTCAGACGTTTTGATTAATATGCGATTCGGTTACTGGTTACCTTTCAAATAAGCACAAAAATGTCAGTTGAAAAGTAAACAAGAGTTGGTAACTAATTGGACAACATTTAAGCTGCAAAGTGAGCGCGCACACACACACACACACAAATCCTTGGAGACACAAAGCAGAAGCTGCATCATGGTCAGTGCTAATCGGGGCTGTCATTCAGCTGTTGTTGTTTTTGTATTTTGCACAACTAATTGCGGATTGCGGCGAGCTGCATAAGCCGAAACACACGCAGATTGTCACAGAAATTAAACTTAAAACTTAAACAAAAAAATATACAACTTTTTAAACTGTTACAATTGGCCAAGCATGAAATTTAATTCTTCTGTTTGCCATTATTCGTACATAATTTCTTAATTTGCCACTCACAAAAATGAACTTGCTACCCAGTGGGAGGTCAGACAGAAATAATTAAAAAACGGAAATGGAAATAAGCATTTTTGGCCCAGCAGGAGCAGCAATAAGCCAACTTGTCCCATCTTGCAACAAATGATTAACAAAAATAATTGCCCGCTTTCCTACAGCTGTGATTTATGTGGCAGGACAACACAGGGTGAGAAGGTATTAATATTATTCAGAACAATATTAAAAAATTGAAGAGACAACAAATTGAGAAGCAATAGAGCTTGATATTTTTTGTAAATGCATAATTAATGTTGGGTTACATATAGAAATCTAAATTGCCTATAATGCATAATGGGCTAATCAGCCGATTTAGCGTAGAAAAAATTAAATTTTAGTTTTAAATTTGATTTCCAATGGACTATTAAGGGCCGTTTTCTGATCTTCATTGATTTCAAATCTAGGTGCTTTTTGAACAAATTTGTATTGCCTACTTTAAGGCTGAATTTAAAATATCAATGCTTGTGTCTACAACAACCCGAATATAATTTAAAATGCGGCCAAAAAGTAGGCAACATATGACAACAGGAACATGAAAAAACTGCGCTAAGTCTTTTAATACCTTTGTTTTTCTATTTGCTCAGCTGTGAGCTTATAAACATAAATACACTTGGAGAAATATTGCGTTATATATATATACGAATAATTGCATTTGGTTGAGGTCTAGGGTGACCATATTATGAGCGGAATATTTTACATAATTTCACGTTTTGGTCAGATTTATGGTCACGCTACACCTAAACCAAATCCAATTAAACAAATCATTGCATGGCAGCTATACGATTTAGGTGTCTAAATTGGCCCATATTGACTTTTTTGTGATAAATATAACACACGCTGGCCAAGTTTCGTTGATATTGCTTTGAAACTGACTGCGTGGCGAAGCTTTCATTTGAGGCAGGTTTTTATTTGTAACTAGATATCGGATTTTATGCACTTTTTTAAATGAAGACGGATTGAAGTGAAAATTTGGATTTATATTAATAAAAGTGTCTACTTTTTATTAAAAACTGCGTATCTAATATATGTTCTTTTTGCGTATGCAAAAAAAAATATGCAAAACAAATATGCAAAAAATATGCAAAATATTTTTAATAGCTTAACTTTGTAGTTGATCATAGAATTTTGACTTAAATTGTTTTTAGACACTTGTAAAGTGTATACATTTTTCCAAAAGTTTGAAACACATAAAAATGTTCATATCCGACCCCATAAACTTTCCCTTCCCTTCTGTTTCTACCGGGGACTTAAACCGGACACGTATACCGGAAAGAACCGATTAAAACTGAGAACCGAAACCGAAGTACCAGAAAATGTATGTAACAGCCAGAAGCATCTTCGACCCTATAAAGTATATATATTCTTGATCAGCATCACCAGCCGAGTCGATAAAGCCATGTCCGTCTGTCCTATGAACGCTGAGACCTTAGAGATGATAAGAGCTAGAGGTTTGAAGTGTATGGAACCAAAACTTTTTATAATTGCAGAAAGATAAACTTGATCTTTCGGATTTTTGCCACGCCCCCGCAAGTTAAAAAAAATGAAATAACGTCCACAATTTTAAAGAGAGTTTGTTTGAACCTTTAAGACATATATTCTATTTCTCAGTATCTATCGATATCTATGGTCTATGACCATTTCCATTTATGCTGCTTTAATCGAAGATTTCTTTTGCGTCAAATTACATAAATAAGATAATAAACCTTTATGGTGGTCGGTAAAGTTCGCAACATACAGTAAATTTAATATTCAAATAAATATTAAAAGTTTTTCCTAATTAAAGCCCTGTGCGGACCTGCGAAGTAACGTGAAGTTTCACACAAAATTTGTAGAAGAAGAAGCAGAAGTAACGATCATAAACGAACTAACCTAGACTGCTCGTTTGCTCAGTCCCTCTTCTCTGCCAGCGCAGGCAGAACTTCTCTCTTTTTGAACGGTACGAGTTCGACTTGAACGGTACGTATATGATGTGGCCTACTAAGTTGTACTGAAATTAAGGCAACAGCTGTTCGCAACCTCAGTTTGACGCAATTTTTTATGTCAAACCATCGAACGTCAGCGTTTTTCTCTCTCAAACAATCGAACGTCAGCGTCGCAACCAAAAAAGCAGCGCAAACGTTCAGTCTAGATATCTCTAGTCTGTGAAACGATTCCTTCACCATTTACATTGTACCAAAGATTATACATATATATATTAGATATATATTATATGTATTATATGTACTCCCTATTCTCTGATTGTACCCATACGGAGCTCAGAAGTACTGTTGCGCTTAACAGCACATGAATGGATCCTATGTTAATAGCCTGTGGAAATCAAGATACTTCTAACAGTAGAAGAAACATTGTTGCAAACAATGTTGCTTCACCCAACTTCTGCCTTGACGACATCAGCTAACAGCTGGTATTAAATTTAAGACGAAAAATCTAAGTTTTAATACAGATACTCGTTTTAACAATGGTTTGAATAACTAACTAAAAATAGGAAACAACAGCAATCGAGTATTGTGAGCAATCGAGCTGGTAATTCTAAAATACCACGAAATTTAAACGACGTAATATATGCGAAAGTAATCTAAATTACTGACTTCGCAGGTCCGTACTGGGCTTAAGAACCCAACCGAAGTCTGTTTTGTGTATGCACTTGAAATATCAAAGTAGAGCGAAAAGCATTGGCATAGAAGTATTGTGTGTCAGAAAGGCAGATTGGTTGCATTAAGTTAAAATATTGGTTTCTCTGTGTACATTTAGCTGTATCTATTGTTTATATTATTGCATTGCCTGTACTTCTATTACAATTTGTTGCCCACCGCTGGTCTAAAATATAATATTTTATCAAAAATAGATTTTATAAAAAAAATTTTTTTGCGGAATTCGATTGTTTACAAATAAGATGTGTGCAATCAGAACTTAAATCTGACAAGAGGTTCAAAATAAGCAAATATGAAAAATCCGATGTCCATTTATAACTTTTAAAATCAATATCTCTTAATCTGTAATAGCCCTCATGTTTTTGAAACCAACATATTTTTCAGCATGCTTAGGGAAATAATTTGTATATTTTAAGAAGCCTTATCATCGTGGTTAACACTTTAAAAAATTATACATAAACTTTAGAAATAACTATGTAATATTTTTAGGTAAAAAATTATTTTTTTAATAGCCTCAACGAAATTCTATTCATAACAACAAATCCAAGATTTGTCCTACGTGGGTTGCTATTTAAGTTTGTGGCCTAGGTCACTTCTAGCCATTTTAGGACCAATTGGCCTTTCCCAAAAAAAGTTTGGACTTTTATCGTTAAAAGCTCCATACAACTCTTTCATGTGTGACCACGTTTGATATCGATTAACGATTAATCAAAAACTTACCTCGGCAGAAAAATAGAATTAACTCGTGAAAATTTTCGTGCAATCATTTTTCATAACTTTCGACGTGGATTATCACGACAAGAGTGCAACGATGAACTTAAATCTTTGTATGGCGATGAAGCACCATCCTATAGCACTGTGAAAAATTGGTTTAATTAATTCAATTGCGGGCGACGATCGCTCGAAGTCGAAGGTCGTGAAGGTCGTCAAAAAACGTTGTGCCAGAAAACATTGATGCCGTGCGTGAACTGATAATGCAAGATCGTCATGTGACATACTGTGAGATAGAGGCATCCTTGGGCATTACTTCCACCAGCATACATTCGATATTGCATAAAAACCTGGGCGTAAAAAAGGTTTGTTCTCGTTGGATCCCGCACAATTTGACAATCGCTCAAAAAAAGGCTCGTGTGGATTGGTGCAAAGAAATTTTGAAAAAATATAATCGCGATGTTTCAAAAGACGTTTATAAGATCGTCATAAGTGACGAATCAGGTATCTATGCTTATGAGCCCGAAACAAAACAGCAATCGACCATGAGGGTCTTCGAAGACGAGCCAAATCCAAAGAAAATCGTTCGTGGAAGAAGCACTCCGAAGCAAATGGTCGCCTGTTTCTTTGGTAAAACTAGTCATGTGGCGACTGTTCAGCTTGAGCAACGTAGGACGGTCAATTCTGAGTGGTACACCACAATTTGTTTGCCTTAAGTCTTCGGAGCAATTCGAAAAAGGAACAAGAGAAGACAGATCATTGTGCACCATGACAATGCGAGTTCTCACACATCAGCTCACACCAGCGCCTTTTTGACCGCCCAAAACGTCGAATTGATGGGCCATCCGCCGTACAGCCCTGACTTGGCACCCAATGACTTCTTTTCATTCCCGCACATCAAGGGAAAAATGCGTGGTCAACGATTTTCGTCGCCAGAAGATGCTGTTGAAGAGTTCAAAAACCATGTTTTGGAGGTGGCTGGAGAATACTTTGAAAAACAATAAAACCATTTTTGATCATTAATATTCGCGTTTTCATTATTTTGCCAGAAATATATATAACAACCTACGTATAACTTTTAAAATCAAAATCTCTTAATCTGTAATAGCCCTCATGTTTTTGAAAGCAACATAATTTTCTGCATTCTTAGGGCAATAATTTGTATATTTTTAGAAGCTTTATTATCGTGGTTAACACTTTAAAAAAAATATACATAAACTTAAGCAATAATTATGTAATATTATTGGGTAAAAATATCTTTTTTTAATTAATAATTTTAATAGCCTCATTCATAACAACAAATCCAAGATTTGTCTGATAAATAGAACCTGAGATATCAATTTTTAAAAAACCACTTTTTCCGTTTTTTTGATTTTTTAAATTGTTTATAAAATTAACAAAAATTGTTTTTGCACAATCGTGATATGCTCCAAGATCGAGGTCTAATTTAATTTTTTTTAATTTAAATCAAAAATAAAAAGTTCAAAGTCTGTTCGATTTAAAATAAGAATGACCTTTTAACATAGGTTAAGTTAAGAAAAATTAAAAAAAAAAGGATTTCTTATAAATAATAAAATTCGTCACAAATTAAACAGCATATTTTAAATCTAAGGCAACCGATTTTCAAATCAACTTATTTGCTTAAACCAAAGGCACATGACTACTTTTGCCTTCCAATTACATTTTAAACTTACATTTTATCCCACTTCCCATTTACATCATTTTGGGCCATAATCCCAGTTGTGTATTTAACACGCTTCTTGGTGATATACAAAACCTTCAAAACAAACTTTAATAATTAAATAATGTACATCTCAAATAAGTACATCAAGAAAATTGTCACGCGACCAGAAAGCATGAGTATTTTTAGCATAATTTATGAGCAACAAGAGTTGACTTAAAGTTTATGTATTCTTCATCTACTAGACAAGGCGTAAAATGCTCCGGAAAAGGTCATGAGTGGTGAGAGGGGGGACGGCGGAGACGGTTTGGAGAGGCTGTAATCAACAAACAAGCAAAGCACGTCGACGCGTTGTGGGAATAGCAAAAAGTCAAAGCAAAAAAAAAAAAAAAAAAAGGAAAACAGAAATGCGACATAAATCTACTTTGCATATGAAGATGAATATGCCTTGCGATTTGAGTTATGTTCAGCACGTTACGCATACGCCATGTTGTCAGACATATTGCTACAAAGTGGGACACTAACTCACACCACTCAATGCGCTTTAAAGGCGATTTGGGAACAACTTAAATGGTAATACTTTGCCTCAAGTTTACTTTATTTTTTTTTCGGCTCACCTGGCGTATGCTTAATTTATGCTAGGCTAAAACATCAAAAGTTTGAACTGACGGGCATAAAAATTGCTAGAAAAAAAGATGATGCTATAATCTATTCATTTAATTTGACATAGATCTTTTACTTTGCTTTAAACTAAAAAATGAGGGCAAAGAAACGTTAGAGAAAATCCTCAAAAGCATTTTTGCTATTCACCCTGCGGGTGTTGTGTATGTTAACCGTTTGTTGATTGTTTTTTACACAAAGAAACGTTTGTTTTGTGGTGGCATTATGTAAGTTTTTATCCACACTAAGCCAGGGATCCAAACTGCCAAACTTTTCAGGAATTATGACTGGTTCGCTTAAGCGGTTCAAAGAGGTCTTATTTAACCGCTTCGATAAATGATTTTTATATACTCAAAAAATTTAGTTCTCAAAATTTAAGAAATTCAACATACAAAATTTTGATTTCTTAATTTAAATAAAATTTCTAGACTTTGGACAAAATTTTTTTTAAACTAAGGAAGCATTACCCGTAAATAAAATATTTTAGAAAATATTTTCTTAAATTTAAAAACTAAGTTTTTTTATAAATTTATGGTTATTTTTCTAAATAATTTTATACAAATTTTCCTAAATTAAGCGCAGATTTGCCTTTGAATTTAGGAATCGTGCTATGGCACGCACTACAAAATCAAAGGCGCAACCATTAGAGCTAAAAAATCGCCATTATTTTAAGAAGCATCTTTCTTATATTTCGAAAAATTGGTTTAGAAATTCGCCCTAAATTTAACAAAAATTAATTTAGAAATTCGTCATAAAATTTAGAAAAGAAAAATAAAGAAAGAAACAGGAGACAAAAAAATAGCGAAAGCTTTTGCCTAATTGTTGAGTTTTTTTTTGATTTACGTGGAAGTGTCGCGTTGTTGTTGCATAATGCACCGATCGTGCCGGAAAAATTTTAAAGGAGCTAAAGAGGGAAGCTTTGAAATATGTCTTATGTGGTGAGTACTTAACATAACATTCATATATTTATGTAGGTAAACTTATGGTTTTCCATGCAAAATATTTTTATTTGCAGACTTAAACTTTACAGAAGAATCATTTTTTACATAGGATCAGCTGCGTTCAATAATCCCCAAAGACCTCTGCCAGCAGCGATATTCTACTAAAATCAGCAATAGTGGCAAAAATCAGTAAATTATTATTTGAAAATATTTGGAAATATTTTCATTTTTGTGTCAAAAAGTCCATTTTCAAAAGTGTCCAAATCCACAAATTGTGTTTGCCATTAGTTCATAAATTCGTCAATACTCAATGTTACATACCAGAAATCCACAAATTGTGTTTGCCATTAGTTCATAAATTCGTCAATACTCAATGTTACATACCAGAAATGTTAAAAGACTGCACTCCTGGTTATATTACAGCTGTTAAAGTTAAAATTTGTTATCGATTGGCAGCTGTATGTAAAATGCGTATATTTCTACTGCGATTTAGAATTGTTAAATAGTAAGAAAAACATCAGCTTGGGTAAAATATTTTTGTTGGAATCTGATCATTGTGGTTTTTACAATGTGTCTGTACCTTCGGTCTGTTGAAATTAACCGTGTAGTCTTTATTGTCGCGTGTATTCGTGGGGCATTTCACAATGAAAAATTTGTGAATAAAATTTAACTTCACGAAGGCCTGCAAAAATTTGTTAACATTTGGTAAATCTGAGACTTTTTCTACCTTGTAGAGTCATCAATTCTGCGTTCGATGCAGTTTATCTCAATGTGCAGATATTTTAACTTTTCTCGAAATTTCATTTTTAAGGACATAACCTCAATTTTATCAACTCCGGTTCGTTTGCTATTTGGTTAAAAGCGAGTGGCCAAACTGACAAAGAGGATGTGTTTTTTTTTTTTATTTCAAGCTCCTTCAGACGCATTGAAAAGATATTTAAAGGAAAAGAACAGAATGATTTATGCAAAATTGGAGGCTAAATGGCAGAAAAGTTAACGAAATTTTAATCTTTTTAAGCTAAAAATATATAAAAAAAAAAATCCAAAACTGGTTTAATATAAAAAAGTTTTTGTCCTGTTTTAAGAAAATTATTTTCATAAAATTATGGCGATTTTAGCCTATTTTTTTTGAGTGTACTCTGTACCAGTGAAAGATTGAATATAATAAATAGTATTCCAGTATGATTGCATATTTCGATATATAAATATTTTTTTAGAGCGATTCAATTAGGATATTTACATATTTTGCAGTTTAACATATTTTTAATGACATGATGTCAATGGCCGACGTTATATATGCAAATATGTATATGTATGCTTCGCTAATCGGCTGTAAATTTGTTTAATTGGGTCAGAGCGAGGCGAATAATATAATATTTAAAAAAAAACTAACCATTGAATAAAGTCTCGAGAATTTGATAAACTTGAATAATAGCTCAAAGTAAAAAAAAAGGCTTTGGGCCTCGCTTTAGACTATTTAGCAGTTCTTAAATATTCTGCATCTTCTTCTTATTTTCCTTAAACTCGTATGGGACATATAGCATTAAACTTAAATATTAGCTATACCTATTCATACAGCATCACTTAGTCGACTCAAGCCTTCCAAATAATTTATCTCAAAAATTACATATTTTCATATGAATGAACTCGTGTCTCAGAAAATACACATAAATAACATTATTTAATATTAATTTTCAATGAGCTTTTGGAAATGGGCGTACACATATGCGTGACCCTCTTCAAGGGACTAGTCTTTCGTTTGTGTTTGTTGTTGTTTTTTTTTTTTAATTTTTAAGAAGGTCGTAACCACCGACGCTTATGTTAGGATGAGTTAACACAAGACACGTGCAGGAGTCATTCATAAGCTGTAGGAATTTGTTGATTAATTATTACATATTTTTGGTCCACTGGGAAATGATTAAAGGTTGGGGTATTTCAGGGAAAATATTTTTTAGTGGCTTGATAAAGGGTATGGCAAATGCAACTGGGACTGGGGAGACATGTGTGGGATTTAAAGTTTATAACCCGTTATTAATGCATAAGTAAAATTTTCAAAGCGAGAAAGTTTACTCAAATCAAGGCGGAAAGCAACAAAAATCTTGCGGAAGCTGACACACGAAAGAATTCATTTTAATCAAAACTAAAAAATTTAAAAATTTATGTAAAATTTCTTTTGTTTGGGTGTAGAAAAGAAGATGAAACAAACTTCATAAAGAGAGAAAGATTTTAATGTATATCTATACTTTTCTCTTAAGAGGTCTGAAAGAATTCCCCTAAATTACACTCCAACTAAGAGAACTTTATGAAGTTTGTTTTTAGTCTTAGTTGTATTCCATCCGGGCATACTAGGTCTAACCGCACGAAGTTAACTCTTAGCCGAAGTTAACTCTTATCCAGAACATATATTTACCTTTTACTTCAATACCATCTTCAATTTCCCCCACATTTGGAGCTTTATATGCACTGTAGCTTACACCCAAATTGAGCTCCATCTGCAGCTCTCCACAAAAATCGCATAAATCCTTTTTGTGTTATTCCAACCGGCTTTTTTCTTTCTTCATTCGTTTTGTTTTATCGACTTGTTTTTCAATCTGTTAAATCGCATAAACATGCTCGACACAACGGAGAAACATTTTCGATGGGGTTTTTATATTGTTTTTAACTTCCTACTCGTCAGCTATGCATCGTTGCGCATTGGCTTGCCTCGGCATGTGGCATTATTAACGCCTCCGACCAAGCCCACAAAAACGAAAACAAAAAAAAAAAACAACAGCA
This sequence comes from Lordiphosa mommai, assembly GCA_018904225.1. Classification (NCBI taxonomy): domain Eukaryota; kingdom Metazoa; phylum Arthropoda; class Insecta; order Diptera; family Drosophilidae; genus Lordiphosa; species Lordiphosa mommai. The sequence continues at coordinate 707,085 of JAEIFT010000097.1, read as the reverse complement.
ACATTTATATGGCCATTGGCATTTGGCAGGTTAACCAAATTAAAGCTGTCCGTTTGTTGAATTCGCTGCCGCAGTTCTCTTGATGTTTTTCCTTTCTTTTTTTTTTAAATTAAGTTGTCACGGCTGTAATCACTGCCAAATGGGCGGTACCCGCGGAAACAACAACACAATGACATTATCTGACAGTATTCTTGTTGGATGTAGCGGTTCTGTCAGCACGACCATAATTAAAAAAAAAAAGCAACAACGAGTACTGCAAAATATGCAATTCCCTGGGTGGGAGGCCTTTTGTTTGGATTTGTGGTAGCAAGTGTGTGTGTGTGGTTAAGAGCGATGGAAGAAAATTCATTGGTTGATTTTTGAATTAAAGGAATGCAAAATATCAAAATATTTATTCTCTTAATTCATTTCTGAACTAAGAGCGATTTTAATAAAAATCATTAAAAATTGCAAAGTAAAAGCAAGTTAGAAATCATTTTGGTACGAATCATTGGCCGTGCTCCCTGATCAAAGATATATTTCATGGGAATTCACGTAGCCTACTTTTCCTCTTGTGTTTAATATGATATTTACTTGTAGTTAAAAAAAAATTTCAATTTAACCTAAAACAATAATTGTACTTTTATTAACCTGATAAGTGATCAAGGGTCTCTGCTGAACGCGCCCATTCTTTCTATGGCAACTACATTAGTTTAAGTAGACAAACGACTTAAATGAAATACACTACAAACATATTCAAGATATTAAACGAAAATCAATTCAAAATGATGACAAAAATTTGTTGATACCTGATTTTTGTCAAAGAAGATCCAAAAGGTATGACTTAAGTACAAATTTACCTATCCCGAAAAAGGTTGTCTTGATCACGTCTTTATCTTGGGTGAGCTTGATTTAAGCTCGAAAAAAGCTTATTTCAACAACACACAGGATTGATTATACTCTGTACCGAAGGTACACTGAGTATATTGGGATTGTGCAAATGTATGTAACAGCCAGAAGGAAGCATCTCCGACCCTATAAAGTATATATATTCTTGATCAGCATCAACAGCCGAGTCGATATAGCCATGTCCGTCTGTCCGTCTGTCTGTCTGTCCGTTTTTCTGTCCGTATGAACGAAGAGATCTTAGAGATGGTAAGAGATAGAGGTTTGAGGTGTATGGAACAAATATTTCTTATACTTGCAGGCAGATCAAGTTTAGTTTTGATTTTTGCCACGCCCCCTGCCTCCCCCGAAATTGAAAAAAAAAAACTTAATATCTTCCACAATTTCCTTCTAGACATATTTTCTACTCATCATTTCTTATCAAGCCCCCCTACATCGTTTTCCGATCAGATGGACAATAGTGGCGCTATATGAAAAAAAAATTTAATGCAACGACAACAACAACACCGCAGCGATTGGTAGAACTTACGAAAAAGAGAGAGCGAGAGGGCATAAGCTTACTGGTAATTTCCCAATAGGAATTAGCTTGACGGCATTAGCTAACTGGACTGCGCCGCTTTCAGTTTCCCCCCTCCCTTCTTTCACATAGATATTTGTGTAAGGAACAGGGTTCGTAAAATAACACTCATTTTTCTTTACACGCATGATATTAACACTAAAGTAAAATATACAAGCTGAAAAAAATAATAATTTTCAGACATGAATATAAAATAATTTACATATGGCAAAAATTATTTTATTCATGTAACTAATACGCGCATTTTTGCCACGCCTGTATTATACTTGTGTGTGAATTATTTTTTCTGCCAAATGTAAGCAAAAAATAAGAAAAGATACTTGCCACAAAATTTTTCACGCCAATGTGAGAAATAATGTTTCGCATTTTTTTATTCATTGCATTTGTATTGGTGTGTATGTGAGAGTCGCTTGTGCGCGGCCGTCAACGGTGGTGGAAAAAATAGAATACGTCACGACGAGTCGCGATCGTCGTCCCTTTTTATGAGGGCCATAAAATTTGACTACCTGTTGTTTTCGCAATGACCTGCAGACTAGTTATCAAACTGCAAATCGAAGTAGGTTAGAGTTAACCCATTTAATGAAGAATAAATGTATATTCTGCAGGTATGGGTGCTACTTTTCCATTGACCTGCCGTATATTTTAATGCCCTGGTGTTTTGCTATTGACTTATCTTAATATATACACATTTATCCTTCATTAAAGCTGAACAAAAAAAACTGGAAAAAAGCTGATGATTTTTTAATCTTTTCACAAATATTTTATAATATTTCAATGATTTGATCTATTGTCCCAATCAAATGAAGATATATGATTGGTAATTTTTAGTCAAAACATCATTTGCAATGTCTTCACAACCCATCTCTGTAAATATATGTAGGAATCCGAATAGAGTCAGAGAGCAAGCAACTCCAACTAAGAGAGAGAAAGAGACTCGAAGTGGCCGTCGTTAATGAACTTCGGTAAGCGAGGGTAGTTAGCGAGCGGAGAGTCAGTCGGTGCCAAGATCTTGCAGGCTACACATGCAGTTCCATTAAGAACGAACATTTAAGTTACAAAGTTACACACACACACACATATTGTCCTAGTAAATAAGTTAATCCTAATAATAATACTAAATAAACTATCATCATAATAAATCATCGTGTTCTCTGGAATCAATTGCGTCACGGCAGAAAACCAGGGGCCACATATATGTTTTCAAATTCAACACCTTATACTTAGTATAGACCTTTGCCTTTATAATGTTGACGTGACTGAAGACTCTCAAAACTTCAGTGTTGGGCCATGGCATAGACAACATCTAGATCGCGAAAGCAGCAAACTCTATAAATCTGTTTCTGCCACCAGAAATTTTCTATGAAACTAATTGTCAAACTAAATTATAAAAATGTACTTTAAATGTATACGTTATTACAAAACGTAGTTTAAAAGCTTAAAGAGATGACAAAGTTACGATTTGCTTATAAATTTTGCAAATATTTTCACTAAAAACGAAGAAAATATGTAAAAAGCTGAAAAAAGCAAAAATTCTTCGAAAAAAGCCAGATTTCCCGCTACCCGCTGTTTTCAATTTTTTCCCACTTTGAACTTTGAAAAAAGCCAAATCTGACGGGAAAAAAACTGTGTTGGCAACGCTGAATCAAAGACCAAGTATGAAAGGAGCGATGCAATTGAGATGTCCTGCGATCAGAAATCACGCGTGATTCCCGCGTGACTAATATAGATACGTTTATGTTAATAGGAAATTATATACAAATTTTACAATTTTAAGAGTTATGTACTAGGGTTATTCTACTTGTCATTACTTATCGAGCCCCCATACATCGTTTTTCAACCAGATGATCGATAGTCGAAAGAGTTTTTGAAAAACCCTCACACTTTAAGATTATCAGTTACATACAAACAGGTACAGAGTATATTACAGTGGGGCTTGACCGACTTTCTTACTTGTTTTCTGTGTAGCTAGAATCTTGTGGAAGTCTTTTTATGCATACCAGCAAATTCTTCTCACATGAGCATCTTGAAAAAAAAATTGGAAATATAAAGTGCAGTGTCTTTTTCAGTTACTTTATGCAAATTTAAGCTACATATCTTACTTCTACTGGGACGCATTTTTAGCTTAACTTAAAATAACTCAATTGATTGTTTCCAAACTTGGTGGGTCGGTAAGAAATACTAATTATCATTACAATGTTTACAATGTCTATTCGGAAAATCATAATAAGATCGGACAAAAATCACGGAAGTTAAGCACGAAAAAAATTTTACTTGCTTTTCAGCATGGTAGAAGGGTACAGGGTAATTTGTAGTCGAGGCACTCGACTTTCATTTGTTTTTATTTATTTTATTCTCCTGGTCTCTTTGTTTAAGTCTCCCAGGCGGTTGCTGTCGTATCTCCGACCCTTACAGAATGTATTGTTATTAAATTGTTTATAGTTTTTTAATTTCATTTTGGCGTTGCTGCGGTTTTCGCTTTCGTGTCTCTGGTGAAATGCCATGGACACAAATTCTTTGTGTATATTTTCATACATCTCTTTGCATTCATGATGGTTAAAGCTTGTTAATGGCTTTTAAATGCCCATTAATGCGGTTTAAAATGGCTGCTGGGGTGAGATGATAAAAATGAAATTTATAGTTGATGTTCAAGTGCATTTTTTTTAGTTCTTTTACCAGACAAAAATGAAATCATACAAGCCAGCTTTAAAATTCTACACCAACCTAAACCGCTTTGGGTTATCCCTGCCACGTGTCACCAAAAATCCCCTATTTTCTGCTGACCTTTTCCATAAATAACTATGTGCCCCTCTGTGAGGCCACTTTCACTCTGTTTGTGTGAATACGCCGCGGGTCTCTTGTTAAACTTTCAAAAGTCAAAAATAATAGTTTCGCAACGATTGCAACACGTTGCACGGTTCACTTCCCTATTCTAGCTTTGGCAATTGCCACGTGATGCTGCCCTTCTAAAGGGCTTACATGTCATTTGTGTGTGATATGTTCAGGGCTTTATCTGGTAGTTGGCAGTGACAATTGTTTTATGTCTGTATTTTGTCTTTGTAGCTTTGTTGCAACTAAAAATTGTGGATACAAATTGTTATATATTATGAACTTACTTTTTTAGGGTTTCCATCGACCTGGAACATAAATTATTCAAGAGATATTTGAGTGCTTGATTCTCATATATTGTCCGCAAAAACTTTCTCCATTTTCCCTGTCTATTAAGCAAACTTAAGAGTCAATTATTTTAATTGCAAATATTTACATACTCGTATAAGCTCCAAGGAAAGGGCAAAGTTTTTGCTTGACCAAAAGACAAAAACTTAAACATAAAAGTGTTTAATTAGAACATCGTAAACAGCAACAACTCCAGCTAAAATATCAACAACAAAAACGCCAGGAAAAGTTTTCAGAGATACACAAAACTTGAGCCCCAAGCTCATAATTTCTACCAGAAAGCCAAAAGGGTTGACCAACAAAAAAAGAATTTCAAGTTCTTTATTGAATTTCGTGAGGAAAATAGCAAAACTGCTGAAAATGAGGCAACCGAAATAAGCCACAGGCCATATGGCACATAAAGTCCTCACGACAAGAAGGAGGAGGAGGGATGCGGGCAAAGGCAAAAGGTATTGCAACTGCAACTGTTGACACACAAGCAAAAGCCAGGTCCAGGCCACAGTATCCCCGGAAGCGCACGTGCCCGGTCAAAGTCAGTGTCAGAGTTTGGGGGGGGAACCAAGTGGTGCATTTTCAAAACACTTGACCAAAACTTTGACCTACCAATTCTACGCGATCAAACATAAGCTGGAATTATTTCAAGCATACTTTTAGGTGTAAGATAAGTTATTTGGATAATAGTTTTTCCTTAGCTTCACTCGAATGGATTATCCTCATACATTGAATAAGTAAAGCCAGTTAGTAATGTAGAAAAATATATCGGGAAATTGTGATTGGATCGGTTGACTTTTGCACCGGTTCGGTCCGTCAGTACGGTTTTTAGATTAAACTAATTGGCGTTATCATATCGATTCAGTGGTAAACATGGTACTATTTACTATTTGATTTGTGTTTTGAGAATATATTTTTATTTTTTTCATTTAATTTCTATATTTTAAAATTCGAAAAAGCCACATTTTAAGTTTTCCTCCATACTTCAGCCTTTTTGAAAGTTCTCTGGTTTGTTTCACGAGGGAAAAATGTCGGTTCGCTTCGGTTAGTTTAGGTTCAGGAACGGTTTAGTGTCCTAAAAAAAAATTTCTTAAAAAAAAGTGGCGGGAGGCTCTTCCTTTCTAAATCCATCTGTGATACGGCACCTTTATCCTCTACTTCCGAGAGGTTGAATAGAAAGGGATGATCAAAAGTTTTGAGTCATATTTTATTTGTTGTGCAAGTAAGTTAGGATTTTTTTTTGTGCAAAATTGGTTCCATGTACACAGTGTTCGGGAGAACTTAGATACATATCTACACAAAAAAGTATTCATAATATATATCATATAGAAAATATTAATTATAAAATTATATTTAATATTTTAAATATAGAGATAAAATATGGATAATATCAAAATTACACAGAAAAAAAAATCAAATATCAATTTAATCTTGGCTGATCAATATGATATTTTATCAAATATCAATTTTTTCATATCATTTTGATGATAAATAATATTTAATTAATCGTACTAATATCAAATTGATAAGATAATAAGTAAAAAAAGAAAGAAATAAATGCTTATTATCGAAAACTTGGGCACCAAAAAAAAATATAAATAGTCCCTTAGACGTTTGCCCGCCGGGGGGGGGGGTGGCTCACTGCGTTGAGACGTCATTCCATTCGTGTAAAGTGCAAGTTCCCGGGTTCGATCCCCAGACAAGGTAATGTTTGTTAACTTACAAAAATGTTTAAATTTCTTTGCTTTCCAAACGGATATGGCGCTAATATTATTACATAATCATTAAAATTCTGAGCGGGGAATATATATAATATAACCCATTTCCTAATATTTTTTTTTATTTAAAAAATGCCACTTTGATCTTAAACATATCATTTTAACAAAGACCGTAACTGTTATAACTTTTTGGATAAAAATTTTGAAATAACAATTATTTTTCTAATTTTTACATAAAAATTTAAAAATAATCGTTATTCTATGATTTTTAAAATAAAAATTTTTGTTTTAACAGTTAAATGTTAATTTTTATATAAAAATTTTTGAATAACTGTTAAAAAATAATTTTTATTATAGAAATTTAAATTAATTTTTATTTTGTAATTTTTTATAATAAAGATTACTTTTTTAATTGTTATGAAAAATTTTTATTATAAAAATTTTTATAAAAATTACTATCTAGTAGGCGTTTGTAAATTATAGAATATCTTTTATAGAAGTATACAAGATTTACTAAAACCTACTAGATTAGTAATTTTTATAAAAATTTTTATTATAAAAAAATTTTCATAACAATTAAAATTAATTTTTATTATAAAAATTACAAAATAGAAATTAATTTAAATTTTATAATAAAAATTAGTTTTAACTGTTATTCAAAAATTTTAATTTACAAATTACCATTTAACTGTTAAAACAAAATTTTTTAAAAATTATAATATAACAATTTCAAAATTTTTTTTTTGTGATAAAAATTGCAAATAAAAATTTATCCCATTTAAGGACTTGCCATTCAAAATTATGAAGATTCATGTACTCCATTTTATCAGGGGATCCATATTTCGTAATAATTTTTTTCACTTCCATAACTGTTATTTTCGGTCCCTGATTTTGATATGATCAAAATATCGGTTTGACATTTTCGAACAGACAATTTCATCTGCATCTTATCGGCTTTTTTTGATATGAAAAAATGTCATATTGAGTCCCAGATCATATCATTTTTTTTTTCTGTGTATATATTCGATGTTATCAAAATGATACTATGTAATTTGTATTAGAATGACATTTCTTTTTATTAATTTTTAAGTATCCATTTTATACTAGTTCCTACCACTTTGTCAAATTTTTGGTATCATTTTGATACTAGCTTTTAACCATTTTTTTAATTATAATAAAAAACATCCACAGCATTTATGCGATTTGCTTGGTAGAGAGAAACGAGCATGACAGTTCGAATTTTCGAACTAGCCTTTAATAACATCGAAAATGTGTGAGTGTCGAATTGATACTTTTACGTTTCAAGTTAATAGGCATAAGTTCAAGTTCACACTTCTAATATTAATATGATACTTTCTTCTATTGTATTGTTACAAAAAATTAATGATAATTATAATGAATTAATAACACTAGTTTACAGCGAAAAGACCCATTGAAGCCATTATTTTTTTAATGATGTATTTTGGAATGCTGAACTCAAAAATGAATTTCAAAAAATTTTTGTATGGATACGTTTTTTGAGTTAGATTTTTTTTTTTAGTTTTTGGTAGGTACCCATACCTTTTAAGCCATATCTCGAGTTACAAACTTTATATGAAGTCAAGCAAGGGATTAATCAAAAGGTTATGCAATTCCCAATAATCTAGTAAAAAGAACATTTTTCAATCGGTTTTTTAGTTTAAAAGTAAGAAGCAAAAAATATTTGGAAAAAAATGAATTTTTTTCTCAAAAACGTGAAAAATTTGATTTTCTAAAATCTGTAAATGGTTGAAAATAAAAATAAAAAAATTGTTTTTTTTTTTATTCTTACAAATTGCCCTATTGCGAAGAAAATAAGGTGTTGATGACGAATCTGTGGATAAATAGCGAAGTTGTAAGCAATTGTGTGAAACAACTAGGGTCAAATTTGACTATTTTACGTGTTCATTAAAAAAATTTTTTTTTACTTTTTGCTTTTTGCTCAATGTAAGAGTTCCAATAGAAGCCAAATCACAGAAAAAAATTAAGAGCAAGGCCAAAAACGAAGAAAAAATAAAAATATTTTCTAATAAATACATAAAACAATGAAATTTGACTGTTAGTACTTGTACTCAATTGCTTACAGCTCCTTTATTTATCCATAGATATTCTTTACCAATGCCTTATTTTCTTCGTAGAAGTGCTATTCGTAAGAACAAAAAAAAAAAAGCAATTTATTTTGATCAGTTTCAACCTTTAACAGATTTTAGGAAAACAAAATTTTCACGTTTTTGCGAAAAAAATCTATTTTTTCGAAATATTTTTGATTGTAGCATTTTTAACTACTAAACCGATTGGAAAATGAATCTTCAACTAGATTATTGAGAAACTGCATTTCCTTTAGATTAATACCTTGCTTGACGACATCTAAGTTTCTATCTCGAGATATGTCATAAAAATGTAAGGGTATCTACCGAAAAAACTGAAAAAAATTCTAACTCAAAAACGTATCCATACAAAAATTTTTGAATTTCTTTTTGAGCTCAGCATTCCAAAGTACATTATAAAAAAACAACTCTCAATGGGTCTTTATTTCTTTTTATTTTTGTAAACTAGTGTAATTGAAAATTGTATATTAATTTTGCCCAGAAGTTTGTAACGCATAGAAATATTCATTTCCGACCCCATAAACTATATATATTCTTGATCAGGACGACGAGCTGAGTTCAATTCCGTCTGTCCGTCCGTCAAATCTCCTCCGTCTGTCAGTCCGTCTGTCCGTTTGTCTGTCTGTTTGTCTGTCTGTTTCTACGCGAACTAGTCCCTCTGTTTTCAAGCTATCGAGCTAAAATTTTGCACAGAGTCATCTTTTTACTGCACGCAACTAATATGTCGTAACCGGACGGATCGGATGACTATATCGTATTGCTGCCATAGGAACGATCGGTCGGAAAATAATTCTTAGTGAGAAAAACTTTTTTGTTTTCCATCGTACCTTCACCAATCTTAGTTTATATTAGTTTTACATGCTTCCACATAATACTGAACAAATTTATCGAAATCGGATGACTATATCATATAGCTGCCATAGGAACGATTGGTCAAAATACTAGCTCAAGTAAGAAAAACTTTTGTTTTTCATCGTAGCGTCACCAATCGTGGTATATATTAGTTTTATATGCTTTTATACAATTCAGGAAAAATTTATCAAAATCGGATGACTGTAGCATATAGCTGCCATACGAACGGACAGTCAAAAAACAAGTTCTAGTGAGGAAAAATTTTTTTGTTTTACACCGTATCGTCACCAATCTTGGTAGATATTAGTTTTATATGATTTTAAAAATTTTTGAAAAAAATTTATCAAATTCGGATGACTATAGCTGCCATAGGACCGATCGGTCGGAAAATGTGATTTACTAAAAAAGTTTTTTTATGGTATCAAATTTTTATTATCAATAATTTAAAATTTTTTTAATATCTGATATCTCTATCCTATATATATTTTACAGGTTAAATCAGTTGTAGAAAAGTTTTCAAGTACCCCAATCCAGCGGAAAAACATTTTTGTATTACACTAAAAAAACTTGGAAAATTTAAATATTTTTTTTAAATGGCCGCCAATTTAAAAAAAAAAAAAAACATTGAAAATTATGATTGAGGTACGGGCCCGATGTACATTAATTCTGATCATAACCTCATTTATCGTTTTAATTTCCGATAACCTAAAGTCCCGGAATCATGGCTACCACCTCTACACCTTTTTTTTTTGAGACCTTTATTGGCAGGCCGATAACTTTTAGAATCCAAAATTGTTTTTCTTTTTTTTTATTTTATTAATAAATAACACAAAACAAAAAACCAAATTGAAAAAGCTCTTATGGTTTCCCACAGAATTTTATTTTTAAAACACTCATAAAACCCTGATCAAAGGTAGCAGACCTTTTAAAGGACTAGTATGTATTAGCCTACACAGAAATAAAAATGCCGGGATATTTTTAAGCCGAAAAAGCTTGATTTAATCCCGACGGAAGGATTGAAATTTTAAGCCCGTTTAGGATTGATTATCCGTAATTGATCCCGTTTGGGATTGTTTTTAATCCGATTCGGGCTTAAATGTCGAGTGAGAGAGCGAACAAGCTGAGAGCAACAGCAAATTCGCTCTCTTGGCTTCTCTCTTTTGTCCTCTGGAGCAAACGCTCTTGTATGTCATTGGGTGCCTAGTTTGGCAAGCGCGGCGCGGTCGAGTGCGCTGAGACGCAGACGTTCTTCAGTCCCGAGGTCCCGAGTTCGATTCCCAGACAAGGCAAGTTTTAAAGTAAGTTCTTATTAATTTATTTATATATGTTTCTTCAAAATAAAGAAGTCATAAGTGAATCCAAATATATACAATTATTAATATATATGCGAATTTATAAAAAAAAAATAAGAATAACATCGGCTACGCCGATGTTTTTAAACTCTGCAGTTTTTGAAAGGCGCTACCATTGATAACCAAAAGTTTTTCAAGAATTAGTTTTTTAGACCGATTCCTATGGCACTATATGCTATAGTCATCGATTTCGATCAATTTTTCCAGAATTGTGTGGGTATATAAAGCTAAATACACGATTGGTGATGCTACGATGGAAAACAAAAAGTTTTCCCACTAGAACTAGTTGTTGGACCGATTGTTTATATGGCAGCTATATGCTATAGTCATCGTTCGTAAATTTTTCCAGAATTGTGGGAAGCAATAAAACTTTTACTACCACGATTGGTGACGCTAAAAAAGTTTTTTTTCAAAGTTTATATACAGGTGGATTTTCGTACAAACAGCATAAAAAAAATCCTCTCGGGTGATCAAAAAACTTTTATTGGGCGACTATCCCGACTAAGCTCAGTTTAAGCCATTCGGGATCAACCCATTATTGAGCCCGTTTGGTGTTGAGTTAGCCCGAATAGCATATTTTTTTTTTTGTGTTTCCATTTTATACTAGTTCCTATCACTTTGTCAAATTTTTGGTATCATTTTGATACTAGCTTTTAACCATTTTTTTAATTAAAATAAAAAACATCCTTAGCATTTATGCGATTTGCTTGGTAGAGAGAATCGAGCATGACAGTTCGAAATTTCGAACTAGCATTCAATAACATCGAAAATGTGTGAGTGTCGAATTGATACTTTTACGTTTCAAGTTAATAGGCATAAGTTCAAGTTCACACTTCTAATATTAATATGATACTTTCTTGTATTATATTGATACAAAAATTAATTATACTGGCTGTAGTTTCCATTTTGAGACAACGCTTTTCAAATTAATATTGATACTATTTCTTTTTTTTGGGAGTAGATAAAAATGTTGTGTACATTTTGCCTTTCCTCCGTATTAGAAATTTGAATACCTATTACCTTACCTACCTCCATATTTTCATTTACCTTTTCAAAAGATTAGGCAAGGAATTTTAGTTTAGTAAATATTTTTTGATTCATTAAAAAATGTTAAAAAAAATTTTAAAATTGTTTTGAATAAGTGTTTTAATAGAAATGATTCTAAGAACTTACAATTCCAGCATAGAAAAATTAAATGAAGCTGATAATTGTAATTAAAATTTTGGAATGGAAATAGACAGGCCAGGCGATTCGAGTAGGTGGGTAGTTGACCGTGTTTTTTAGAGGGGGGAAGACAATAATACCCACCACTATAAATTTTTTTAAGCTTGAAGACTCCGCTAAATTATTAAAAATCAAATTTAAAGACTACATCTTAAAGTTAATAATCCTAAGTTGGTTATGATGGCTTAAGGTCGGCCTATTATTATTTCAACGAGTTCTCTTAAAATCTGTTTGGAAAGTACTTTTTCAGACTTCAAAAGGTATGAAAACCCAACGAAAGTGCGATTAACTCATTTCTCGTAAGCCGTCTTATATTTTCCGCTAACACAGCCAAAAATAACTTCTGCATCAACCGGAACAAATGGCTGTCTGATGATGCAAAATTTGGGTTGGGTTTCCATCCGGTGTCATTGAAATATAATTTTACCACACAGTCTTATTTTTGCTGCACGCTGCTATGATGTCACTACCGCCCGAATCGAATGACTATTTCTTATAGCTGTCGTAAAAACGATCTGTCGGAAAATAAGTCTTCTTGAGAAAAGCTTCATTGTTTTTAATATAGCGTTCTTTAAGGGGGTCTTATACCATCGAAAAATTGGTTTTCCATTTTTTTGTTTTGCATTAATATTATTAACTAATTTTATCCCCTTTAAACCATTTCCAAAAAATTTTAAATAGTAAAGAAGATATAGCCAATTTAGTGGAGCAATGTTCTTGCTAAAGTGAGTATTTTATATGTTACTCAAAACTTTAAATCCCGTTTTTCTCGAAACCAAGTTTTTCGGCCTGTTAGCCATAATTTCACCAGTTCTACTGAACCGATTTTGATCAACCCTGTTGCAATCGATGCAGAATTGATGAAATTCTGGCCCGTACCACAATCAAGCTGAAAAACATTTTTTTATTACACTAAAAAAACTTAAAAAATTGAAATTTTTTTTAAATGGCCGCCAAATTTTAAAAAAATATTGAAAAGTATGATTGAGGTACGGGCCAGAATTATATCAATTCTGATCATAACCTCATTTACCGTTTTAATTTCCGATAACCTAGAGTCCCGGAATCATGGCTACCACCTCTTCACATTTTTTTTTTTAGACCTTTATTGGCAGGCCGATAACTTTTAGAATCCAAAATATTTTTTTCTTTTTTATTTTATTAATAAATAACACAAAACAAAAAACCAAATTGAAAAAGCTCTTATGGTTTTCCCCACAGAATTTTTTTAGAAACACTCATAAAACCCTGTTTAAAGGTAGCAGACCTTTTAAAGGACTACTATGTATTAGCCTACACAAAAAAAGTAGACGGGACCAATATGACTTTTTTCATATCAAAAAAGCCGATAGATGCGGAAATTGACCGCGAAAATATCAAACTGATATCGATCATACAAAGATATGTAAGACGTTTTTAATAAAAAAAATAGGAGGAAAGGCTGGCCATTTAAGTTATTTCAGTTTTAAGTTTTTAATATAGCGCCATAGCCGTTTGGAAAGCAAAGAAATTTAACATTTTGTTAGTTAACAAACTTACCTCGGGGATCGAACCCGGGCTCACTTACACGATGGAAGCAGTGAGCCACGCAGCGAACGGATAATAACATTTTTCCTTTTCTCATTTTATTTATACTATCAATTGATATAGTACGATAAATTATATCAAAAGATATGAAAATGATATTGATAAAATATCATATGATCAGCAAGATTAAATGTATTTGATTTTTTTTCTGTGTGTAATATAATAATACTAAAAATGTGTTGCAAAGTTAGCTTACCGTTTTTATGACATTAATGATGAGGAATTATATTTCTTTCAGCCAGTCCTCATGTTTCTGCTCAAAAAATGTAACATTTCTGATATTTCGACTCAAAATGTTTCAAGGACTTTAGTTCAATCCTACAATAAAGCACTTATAAATACCTCTTCCATGTCAGTTTGACCGATCGCTATTGACCAAGTAACAAACAAGACGGCATTGATGAAAATGGGGTTATGTCCTATAAAATGAAAGTGTGCAAAAGAACACATTAAAATAAAATACATCGGATGCAGGATTGATGACTCTACTGCAAAATGTCTCATACCTTACACAGAAAAAATGGATCAAATATCAATTTAATCTAGGCTGATTAATATAATATTTTATCAAATATCAATTTTTTCATATAATTTTGCTGATAAAAAATATTAAATTAATCGTACTAATATCAAATTGATAGGATAATAAATAAAATGAATAAAAAAAGAGAAAAAAATGCTTCTTATCGAAAACTTAGGCAGCTTAGAAAAAATATAAATAGTCCCTTAGACGTTTGCCCGCACGCGTGTGCGGTGGCTCACTGCGTTGAGACACGAATGGAAGTGTAAAGTTGCGAGGTCCCGAGTTCGATCCCCAGACAAAGGTAATGCTGCTGTTAACTACAACAAAAATGTTTCAATTTCTTTTCTTTCCAAAACACGGCTATAGTTCAAATATTTACATAGACATTAAAATTCTGAGCGGGGGAGAATTTATATAAAATATAATAGCTAAAATATATGCCGGCCAAATCCTAATATATATTTTTTTTGTATTAAAAAAATTCCACTTTGATCTTAAACATATCATTTTGATATGTGCAAATATCAGTTCGATATTTTCGAACAGGTCAATTTCAAGTGCATCTTATCGGCTTTTTTATACCCTAGCGAGGGTATATTAAAATTGTCACGATGTTTGTAACGCATAAAAGGAAGCATTTCCGACTACATAAAGTATATATCTTCTTGATCAGCATGACGAGCTGAGTTCATTTCCGTCTGTCCGTCCGTCCGTCTGTTTTTATGCTATCTCCTCCCTCAGTCTTAAAGCTATCTTGACCAAACTTTACAAAAAGTCTTTAAATATAAATACGCTGCACATTTGTCGGAATCGGCCGGATCGGATGACTATATCATATAGCTGCCATAGGAACGATCGGTCCAAAAACTAGTTCTAATGAGAAAAACTGTTTTTGTTTTCCATCGTAACGTCACCAATCGTGATATATATTAGTTTTATATCATTCCACACAATTCTGGAAAAATTGATCAAAATCGGATGACTATAGCATATTTTTAATATGAAACGAGAGCGTAAGTTGAAGTCGGCCCTGCTCGACTTCGATATACCCGTTACTCAGGGTAAGGTTGCCCAAATTGTGGGAGACATGAGAAATTTTTCAAATTGCGGGGGCGGGAACTTTTCTATCGTTCATCTGATCGAAAAATGATGTATGGCGGATCGATAGGTAATGATGATTAAACGATCCGTGGGTTGTCGTTTTTAAATTTTAAATAATTGTATTTCCTTAAAAACTTCAGTACACTTTTCGACCGTCGGCCTGCTGTCCTCCGTTTTGATAAAACTCAGAGGTGTAACATACTATATCAAGATGGTGCGCTCGTGTCATAGCGTTTTGACCGCCGTTAGCGCTTCTATCCGTTTTGATAATTTTCCACAAATATGTAAATTACTAAACTAATTGATGGTGCGCTCTAGTGTTTTCCTAAGACTTCCGACCGTCGTCCTTGCGCTGAGTCTCCGTCCGCCGGTCCGCTTGTCGTGCAGTGAGCTCTGTGCTTCTCGGCTTTAAAACTGAGAGCTGTGCGTGAAACAGACGCAGACGCAGACGCAGACAGCGGGGCGCGACGCGCGCGGACGCGCGGCGGCGGCGCGGGCCGGCGCGCTAGTTTGGGTCGAATATTCTGTGCGTTAGAAGGTTTGAACAATCTATTTTCAAAATTGTGGGAGATATGAGGTTTTTTCATATTGCGGTGGCGGGAGGGGGCGGGAGGGGGCGTGGCAAAAATTTGAAACAAACTTGATCTGCGTGCAGAAGATACAAGTCTACACTGAAAAAATGGTAGCTCCAGCTCTTATAGTTCCTGAGATCTAGGTGTTCATACAGACGGACGGACAGACAGACAGACGGACAGACAGATAGACGGACAGACGGACATGTCTATATCGACTCGGCTATTGATGCTGATCAAGAATATATATACTTTATGGGGTCGGAGATGCTTCCTTCTGCCTGTTACATACATTTGCACGAACTTAGTATACCCTTTTTACTCTACGAGTAACGGGTATAAATATACAGGGTTGCCCATATTCGACGGACCCATCTGGCAACGCCATAACTTTTGACAGAGATGTCAGATCGCTTAATGACATACCGCGTTTGAAGCGTCAGTCCAAGCAGATTTTTACCATGGAACAATACACGCCACGCGAGCGCTCTGAAATAGTTGAAATTTACATTCAACAGAACAAGTCAATTGTGAAAACTCAACGATCAACGATTATCATGTCCGATGAAGCCCATTTCACATTGAATGGGACCGTAAATAAGCAAAATTGCCGTATTTACGCCACTGAAAAATTTCAGGAGATTCAAGAAGTGCCTCTTCATGACGAAAAAGTCACAGTTTGGTGCGGCGTTAGTGCGAAAACGGTCATTGGGCCGTTTTTCTTCCAAAATGAAAATGGCCATGCTGTTACCATCAACCAGGAGCGTTATCGCGACATGATGACCAATTTTGTGATGCCAATCATTCGTCGAAAGCGTATGAGGCAGTTCTGGTTTCAACAAGACGGCGCTCCACCGCACACAAGTCGCATAACAATCGATTTTCTGAAGAAATTGTTTCCGGGCCGTTTGATGTCGAAAAGTGGTGATTTGGACTGGCCTGACTTCTTCTTGTGGGGATATTTGAAGTCAAAGGTTTACGTTAACAAGCCAAGGACCGTAGAAGAGCTCAAGGACAACATTCGTGAAGAAATAGCCGCTATTCCGGCCGAAATGTTGGCGAAAACGATGGAAAATGCTGCAAAAAGGGCACAATACGCCATCAACGCCAGAGGCGGCCATTTGAGAGATATCATATTCAAAAATTGATGTAAACAAATCTACTTGGAACAAATTAAATGATTAAGATTGCCAACCGCCAAATTTGGGTTTTTTTCTTTGATTTTTTTAAAAAAAACATGGGTCCGTCGAATATGGGCAACCCTGTAGTATTGAGTCCCATATCATATAATTTTTTTTAGTGTGTGCAAACGCTTAAATTTTTTTGTAGGTCTTTGCTAAGTTAAATTTTCTTCACAAATTTTTGTTTATGAGATGCCACACGAACACCCGAGATTACAAGGACAACAAGATTCATTTCTACAGACCAAAGGTACATGCACAAGGTACAAACCACAATGATGAGATTAAAAATATTTGACCAAAATTGGCGTTTTTATTACTTTTTAACAATTCTAGTTGTCAGTTGTCATTTGTTTATTTACCAGGGCTCCATTCTGTTAACATTTCTGGTATGTAACATTAAGGATTGATGAGTTTATGAACTATTGGCAACAAAAATGTTTGTATTTGAAATTTTTTGGAAAAGGACTTTCTGCCTGAAAAATTAAAATATTTCCTAGAGTGGTATGTTATGTTGCTTGCACTTCCATAAGAAACGTTTGAACTAGGTAGATTTCACGCTCTAGTGCTAATTTGGCGGGACCTGGTAACTCTGCTGTAGCGAAACTTTGTTTGCTAATAACTCCAAAATGTTTTACGCTGGATCGATCATTATTGCTGCACTACTCATTAAGTTCAGCATGATTTAAACCAGCGGTGGCCACCAAATTCTAACAAAAGGGCAGGATACGCATTAAGCTAGGAGCCAATTGCTTAGCATGTTATCGATTGGACCCTTTTTATCCGCAGACAAACTTGTCTGCCAGAAGGCTGAAAATAGCCAAGCCAAGAAGTCGTAAGAAAGGACTGCGCCACTGCTGACTTCTGTTGATATTCTCAGGTTACCAATTCAATCTCTCTAAATAATCTGAAGTCTGAAAATTGTCTGACACTTTTTATTTGCCACAACGAAACTTTCAACAACTCTTTAAAATCCCTCAGGAATCGATGAAACTTTTTACGGCTATTCACAATTCAAAAAAAAACTTTTTGTTTAACTTTATTTCATTTTTTTTCCATAATTTCCTATACAATATTCATATGCTGCAGCTAAAATTTCGCCAAATGACTGCGCATATATAAATAACACATAAAAATGTTGCCACAATTGGAGCGCACAAATTTTGTATATGTTGCGGTTGGTCAGAGCTGAATTTATGTGTGTGTGAGTGGTTTTTAGTTTCTTCATAATTAAATTAAAATATTTACAAATTCAGCAGCTTTAATTCCTAATGGACATGATGTCTACATAAAAATGATTACGATGCCAAGCCTAAGTGTGTATCGAAAAAAAGGAAAAAGCAAAATTCATAGACAGGTCAAAGCAAAGCTCGGTGGACTAGAACAACTGACAGCGTTGGCCAGAACTTTGACACGCCTCGGAAAATGAATGAGCCGGAGAATCGCATTTGTTGGAGTTACGGTTTTTTTTCTTTTTTCTTATTTTTCTTAGCAGCCTCCCCTTTGGGGATTTATGGATGTGTGAAGTGAGTAAAAGGACATCAAAAAGGCAAAGCAAAAAATAAACTTTTCCAAGAATTATTTTTGTTTGGTTGAATGTTTCTTTTTTCTCGTTTAGCTTTAAATAACTTCAAGGCATACAAATTCGCAATTGAAAAATGCTTATCTTTCTTTAACCGGAAAGTTTGATGCCGAAAAGTATGCTAAAAAAACATGAACTCTGTAAGTAAGTAAGAAAACCAAATATTTTAAATGAAATTATTATTTTATTGTTTAGACATTGCTAGTTAATTATGTTGAAATTGTTGAATTTTGCCGAATTTTTTTATGGTAAACAATTTTAGCATGTTCTTAACAATGCCGAACTAGGCGTTTTCTCATCTTCATGTTTTAAAAAAAAATAAAAAATTTGTACCCAACAACATTAAAATAAAACTTGTCCCCTTTCATAAGATTTTGCTGCTCACAGCTGCTCTGCGAAATTTCAATTATGTTAACAAACTTGAGCAAGCTTAACCCGGAAAAGTGTCAAGACATAATTGGGAGAGCAACAAAAAACTTATGCAAAAAACTTATAAGCAACAAAAATTGTTCACTAATTTATTGCGACCGATTCTCAATGATTGTTCTTGTTGTTGTGGTAAAGTTTTTGATGCCACTTAAGTGGCAAGTCAAAGTCACCCCCAGGCAGACGGTTAGACAGCTGATATAGTCTTACGCTAAATTAGCCAGCCAAGGACGTCTCGAATCCTTAAACTTTTATTACTGCATATATATATGCATTAAAGCTTTTGCGCCTTCCATCGTTTGCCGTAAAGTTTTACGGTGCTGCAGCAGATTTTGGTTACGTTGACGCTTACTCAGACGGAATTTGAATCATTTTCATTGCCTAACATTTGTTTTATCGGCTTGCTTTAAGAAGCCACAACGAAACAGGATATTTATAAATTCAAATCACAAAACTTTCGTTCCTGCCACTACTGGCCACGCGCGCACTGAAAGCGGAAGTCACATAAGGGCTCAGAACTTTTCGATTGACTTTGAAATTAAAATGCTAAGGCAAGTTTGTATGCAACTACACAATAAAATGAAAGTTCTTGGAAAGGATGGATATGGTAACTTGTGGCATCTTTTAAGCAGTTTTCACTTTAACTTTGCGCAAGTGAAGACGCAATTTGTTGTTAATATTGCTGTGATTCTATAGTTGTTTTGATTTTTAAAACTGAATCTAAACCAGAAGTTGTTTCTTGTAAGCAATTCTATCAGCTTTAAATTTTCTTTCCCCTTTCAGAATGAGATCTAAAAATATCATAAAATAAAATAGGTGCATTGTGTCCATGAGGACAACTTAGTAGTAAAAGAAATAGATTCGGAAGAATTAATAACAGGTTTTTTAAGTAAAATAAAAGAGGCTGCAAATTAGAGAACTGCGCGGTCGTCCGCGAGAATTAACGATTTTTTCCAACATTTTCATTTATTGCAGGAAAATTCTTGAGAAATTCTTTAATTTCGTAATTATAAAGTCATTCAGGGAATTTGAAAATATTTTCCCACCTGTCTTAGGAAGCAATTTAATTCGGTACCCGCGGGACTCCTCCGGCCCCTATCTACCGCTCCCAACACTACTGCAAACCTCTTAATTTTGGGATAAGGTTCTGTCCGGGGGTTTGATTTAAAGGTTCCCGTAAGTTCGTGTTCCGTTTGTACAAATTACGCTGTCATCTTGACAAGTAGTGCAGTTGTCTTGACGAAAGAGAAAACAAAATTTATTCGCAATTTGAATCTTGATAAGCTTGCATGTGTGTTACCTTAACATTTTTCAGTGCGCGATGCCTCAATTGAAATCAAGCCTTTTCCGTGAACTGTTTTCGTTTGGTATAGAAATAAAAAGTAAACTGAGAAAAAAATATTTAAAACGCACGTTATAAAAAAAATTCCTTATTATAACATTTTTAAATACATTTTAATCCATATAAAATTATTAACGTATATGTTGTAAATAGCAAAGTGGATACAAAAAATTTTATTAAGTGCAGTATAAATACTACATATATACACTTCTCGCCACTTGAATAGGACATCCGCTTTTGTCTGTTTTATATTTTCAACAGCTCCCAAATCAAGCATGCTAGAGACTTCATTTTTTATTAATTTAAAGTTAATTTAATTGTTGTAATATATCCAGAAGAAAGAGTTACTGTCAAAGTTTGAAGCATTACCAAAAAATTATGAACCAAAAACCGAAAAAATGTGGAGTCCTAATAGTGCCCACTTGAATAGGGCATTATAACAAAAAAGACATTTTAGAGTATTCCGATTACAAATATTGCTTAAGTCAAAGATTATTAAAGCATTTGAAATTTGAAAAAAACATTTAATAGTAATTGCAGTATTTGAAATTTGAAACAAACTTATTTAATGTGTTCCGCCACCTTTGTGCTCCAAAACTTCACACATTTCATAATTTTAAAAGATCGACTTCCAAGCTGGTTGTCTCGATTGATAAACTTGTTCAAATGCGGTGAGTAAGTGGGCCAGCTTAATAGCTCCACACTTTGGCTCTTCGTATATACGTTTCAACAACCCGCTCTGTCTGTATTGGCACATAATAAGGTTTTCACGACAGATGTCTATAAAGGTTATGAAAGTATACAAACGTGTCTTTCAATTTACCATTGTAAGACTCCGCATTCATTTTAGTTGACAAAAATTTTAGTTTTTCGGTCCCTGGAGACTGGCCGTGACACCACATTTTTCTCTAATTTTTACCAAAGAGTCGCAAGAATTTTACGCTTCTCTTAATAAAGGTTGATAATTTAAGCGTAGTTATTTTAAAAATCGATAGGAACACTCAATTTGCTTCAGATATAGGCATTTCCATGAGTCGAACGCGGACGTTCGTACGACATAAAGTAAAAAAAAAGGCAAAATAAAAGGCATTTTCAATTCGTTTTTTACTTTATTATGAAGGTATTGAGTAGCACTATAAATAGTGCTAAAGCGAATGACAGGTGAAATACTGATTCCAAAATAATGGCAAAATATGAATCGATTTGAACGGGACAAAAACAGAAGTTGCTTTCGGGGCCACCTACATATAGCCAGAACTTAGCGAAACCTGACGCATTTCTAAAACCCAAAATGTTTCAGAATCTTATGCATGAATGGTACTTTGAAATGGTTTTTAGTTGGTTCAAAAATCTTCAGTACTTTTTTTTTTAAATAAATAATAATCTGATTCGTAACGGGACATTGCGAACGGGACATTTTTTCCAATATGATTCAAGTGGGTATGATTATGTATATATTTATGCATTTTAACTATAATCAATAACAAGCACTAATCCCGACGTTGCTCGGGTCTCTACAACTGTATTGAAATGGTTTTTGCACAAAACACAAAAAATATTAGTATGAATTAAATTTTAACCACTAAACTTTACACTTATAGACGCGAACGGGACCAACTTTGAACGACATTAAAAAATAACAAAAAAAAATGTTACCAATTGGGATTTGTTTTATTAAATTGCTTATAAAAAAATCTGTTTGTGCTAAACTTTCCATGCATTCACTTCTTCAATTTGTGACACACTGATAACTAATGTTCTTTTTCGGTATAGAACGGGACATTGAAAAATGGACTAAAGGAAACCAAAAATTTGCAGTTAATCGCGATTGCATTGTACCCTTTGCTTTTTTTTAGATAAATTATAATGTAAGAGACATTTTGTAGAACAGTCTTTATCATGTATGATCTTTCTTAAAAAAGATAATAACAAATAAGTCATGCAATTTAAAATGGCAAAAAAAAAAGAAAATGCACTTTTGCAACTTTGCTGTCGATTTACTCATTGAGGTTAATGACCATATGTTCACTTTAATTAAATTAGTTAAATTTGAATGATTCTTTACCATAATATGAATAAACAGAGTGATTTCAAGAACTTTTAGCTTTTTAGCCTCGGTGGACATTTTGGCATTTCCGCCCATATTAAAAATTTTTACCACTCTTATTTTTTTTGGGTTCAAATAATTCTTTGTCGAAATGAAAAGGGTACGTATTTTCAGGGTTTTTCCGAAATATGACTTATTCTGCGAAAAGGTATATTTTTTTTTCCTTCAAGCTGAAACTGGGCACCTCTATCTTAATCTTTTCAATTATTTTAATTATTTGGGAGTATAATAATTTTGGTACTGTGATTTTTGCTAACGTGAATATGTTTTTTGTAGACTTTTATCTATTTTACTCCATAAAATAGCAGTTCCCAAATAATTATACGTCCAAATAATTAATAAAAATGAGAAAAAGATTCATAACTCCGTATCTATTGAGGTGCCCATTTCCAGCTATCTTATTGTCAAGTTTCCACACAACGCTCGACAAATCAGTAATTAAGAACAATTATTTGAACAATTCTCAATTTTAAATGAAAATATTTTGACAGATTGACAAACAGAACAATTTATTATTGTCTTGATTGTTGAAATAATTTATGTTGCTACCGAGGCGTATTAGTATTTTTAGTTAAAACTAACCGATAATATAATTTATCTGTCCGACATTTTATGAACTATATAACAAAAAAATAAAAAACAAATTCTATAAAACATCGTGATATCTCAAAAATCTAATGATGCAGTTAGATTCATAGGACCCGATATAGGAGAAATATATTGTTGAAGTTGATCATTTTTTCAACTTGCACAGTGTAATTAAAATTGATAAATATAGCATACTTTTAGGGGCATTTATAATAATAATATTTTGTGAATAAATAGGGTAAAAGGTTTTCTGGAATTTGTTACCACCGATTACTTGCCTTCTTTTTCGTTGTTGGGCATTTGCACAAGTCATACATTTTTTATTAGTTATTTTTTTATACTCTCATGGGTATCGAACATTTCACATAATTTTTTACTGTATTTTAGCACAAAAAGTGTTAATGTAAAAAAGAAAATTGCAACTTCAAAAGAGTAATTGGCTATATTACTTTCGACTCATAGTAATAAATTGAGCAAATGTTCACACGAAATTAAACACATTTAAAAACAACCAAAGGATATTTCAGGAACAATTAAAATTGCTTAGTTATGCTCATAAATTAGAAGAGATTTGCAGAACGTGCCCAAATGAAAAGAAAAGAAATTGCTCTAGACTAGATATAAAATTGAATATAAGCAATATATAATACAGAACAATACATCTTCTTTTAAAAAATTTAATATTCTGCAAAGCAATTATAATAATTATATTTAATTTTCATAATTCACCTTTCAGTTAAGAAAAAAAATCATAGAATTGAAATACAAAATAACATTTTCCACATAAAAGTTAAAAAAGGTCAACAAGTTCTTTTTATACTTCTGTGCGTCACCAGACACTCACATGAATGCCAGATGTAGGAATATATGCCACACAATAAAATTACAGGCATGGTTTTTACCCATGAGGCTGGTTTCCGCCTTGACGCAGCCAAACAAAAGGCGGCCGCAAAACTTGCGCAGCTAAAATAAACTCACCAACACATAAACATTTTGTGCGCGTGTGTTTGTGTATGTGTGTAGTTAGACGTGTTAAAATTTGCGCTTTCCGCTTGCCCTTGTTGCGGCCGAGGTTGCCATTTCGTTGCGAATTTTCATTTTCATTAATTTCATTTGCCAAATGCGAGCGGAGTGAAGGCACAGAAAAAAAAAGAAACTTAAACAAGGAAATGCTTTTTTGGTTTGACAAAGGGGTTAAGAGAGCAAGTGAAATGCTTCGTTTATAATTTTATAATCTACTTATGGGATTTCAGTGAACTTCCAAAATTTTGAGGGCTGCTTGAAAAGTCAGCGAGTTTATGAATTTGACTTAAGGTGGGTACTTATAATAAATGTGTTAGTTATGGACTCATATACATATGTATATGGTGGAATAACTTGCCACACGAATTAAAATCATTGATTAGCGCACCATAATTTATAGCTAAACTCACCACACACTACACTACTAAAAGATAAAATAGTTAAAAAAAATAAAATTAAAATAAATATTTTATATGCTAAAAATTACATAAAATGTATTCTTATCTATTCAATTTATAATTACTGTTTTAATTCCTTATGTCTTTAATGTTTGATATACTTAGTGACTAGTGCTACAAACTTAAAATTTTTGCTTGGAAGACTAAGACTAACACAAATTGTGCGTTTATTGCTGACCCACTCTCTCTCCCCCGCATTCCCTGTCCCAACCTTAAATATCAATTTTCATATCAAATTTAAATATCAACATTAGGCTAAATTTTGTTAATTATTGAATATTTAATCTCTTACATTGGATTACGCAGAAGTTATAACATATGCTGTTTTCAGATACGCAAGTAACAATAGAATCTTACTTAATTTAAATTGAAAAATATCCGTTAACTTTTAATTGTTTGCGCACCCTAAATTGCAATCAGTTCAATCAAATGCAAGAAAAAATTGCCTTAAAATTTACCAAAACAAAAAAGAAATTAATTCCAGTTTCGATTTGTTTTCTCATGGCATCCGAGTTAAGCTGTAAATTCGTTTAAAACATAAAATTTGAGTATATTTCTAATATATTATTATTTGGTCACGATGGATCTTTCTGTGAAAATGCCCATAGCCCTCTCCGACCATCATCAGTACTAATATCAGTCCAAATGTTCACATACATAAAACAAATTTTGTTGTTAAAAAAAATAACGATATCATAATCAACATTACATTACATTTAATTTACCAATTGTATGCTTTTTAAAGGGTTATTATACTCTGTACCCAAGTTACAAAGAGTATGTTGGGTTTGTGCAAATATATGTAACAGCCAGAAGGAAGCATCTCCGATCCCATAAAGTATATATATTCTTGATCAGCATCAACAGCCGAGTTGAAATAGACATGTCCGTCTGTCCGTATGAATGCTGAGATCTCAGAGATGGTAAGAGATAGAGATTTGAGGTGTATGGAACATATATTTCTTATACTTGCAGGCAGATCAAGTTTAGTTTTTTTTTGCACGCACCCTGCCTCCCGCGCAAATTGAAAAAAAAAATTAATATCTTCCACAATTTTGGACCTTCTAGACATATATTCTACTCATCATTACCTATAGAGCTCCCATACATCGTTTCCCGATCGGATGAACGATAGTAGAGTTGCCACCCCCGGAATTTGGAAAACACCTCAAATATCCCGCAATTTTGGAGTTAGGTTGATCGAACCTTCTAGACATATATTCTACTCGTCATTAGTTATCGAGCCCCCATATATTGTTTTCCGATCAGATGAACGATGGCAGAGTTGCCACCCCCACAATTTGAACAAAATCAAATATCTTCCACAATTTTAAAGACAGATTGTTTGAACCTTTTAGAGATATATTTTAATAGTCATTACTTATCGATCCACCATACACCGTTTCCAGATCAGATGAACGATATTCGAATTTTAAGTAAATCAAATAATTACGCTGGGCAGCACTGCCCGTAATGTTGATGGGCAGCACTTGCACAGATTGTGTGACCCCACACTTTAAAGTTATTAGTTATATACAAACAGGTACAGAGTATATTACAGTCGGGCTTGACCGACTTTCTTACTTGTTTTTCTGTGTAGTTATGCACTGGAGTTTAGACCCGATTGACCCAAATCTCTGGGAAATCTTTTAGACATATGTATTATTATATTTGTTTTTCGTTTATGACATTTTGGTTGCAAAAATAAATTTATTTGAGTATCATAAGTGAGATGGCACCGCTGATATAAGTCTCTCTTAAGCGAAGAGCATAAAAGATATCTTAATGAAAATTTGACACAATACCAAACGAGAAGGCAAAGCTAACTTCGACTGTGCCGAAGTTTTAATACACTTGAAAAACTTTACTCCAACTGATTTAACCGGTAAAATATATATAGGATATAGATATCAGATATTTAAAATTTTTAAATCATTGATAATAAAAATTTGATACCATAAAACAAAACTTTTCTTAGTAAAACACATTTTCCGACCGATCGTTCCTATGGCAGCTATATGCTATAGTCATCCGATTTATATTTTTTCGAAATTATGTAAAGCATATAAAACTAATACAAGATTGGGGACGCTACGATAAAAAACAAAAAGTTTTCTCACTAGAAGAAGTTTTTGACCGTCCGTTATATTCAGTATACTATAGTCCGATTGATAATTTCAGAATTGTGTGGAAACATATAAAACAAAATACACGATGAGACCCGATGAAACAAAATTCCAAAAGACTTATTCACCGACGTCACGCTATACAGATCCGTGATACATTCAGAATTAGAAAGCATATAAAACAACAATACCAAAAGTACTAATGAAAAAAAGTTTTCAAACTAGACTGTTCAGCGCTTATAATATTATCCGATCCGGCCGGTTCCGAAATATTAGTTGCGTGCAGTAAAAAGAAGACTCTGTGCAAAATTTCAGCTCGATAGCCTTAAAACTGAGAGACTAGTTCGCGTAGAAACAGACGGACGGACAGACGGACAGACAGACGGACAGACAGACAGACGGACGGACGGACAAGCGGAAATGAACTCAGCTCGTCGTCCTGATCAAGAATATATATAGTTTATGGGGTCGGAAATGAATATTTCTATGCGTTACAAACTTCTGGGCAAAATTAATATACACTTTTCAAGTGTATAAAAAAATTGATGTATTTTCGGAATTATGCTATAGATTTAATTGAAAATGCTTCTGTAACGTATACGTCATATTTGAATTTAATATTGCGTACACGTAATATACGAGTTTAATATTACGTATACGTAATATTTAATTTGTATATTACGTATACGTAATACATTTTTGAAAAATATTCAAGCAATTTTTGCCCGAAGGCAAATCAGTTTCAGGAAACGCCTTATTATAAAACTGAAAAAAACTGAAATATGTGAAATATAAAGGTCATTGTCATTGCCATTTCATTGAATTCAATTTTTTTAATTTGTTTCCTCGATTCTCCGAGGTAACTCTAAGAATTATCAAACATGTGTCATAATTCTAAAACCCCCAGCAAGAACTTATTAGCTGTTTCTGAACATCGATTCTTAGAGCTCACTTTCGGCATCTGACAAGGGCCTCTTAGAACGCTTTGAGAATATTTTCAGTGCGGAATCCGAAGAAGTCCACTGCCTAGACAGTTCCTTGGTCTCTGGTCCTTGGTTTGTTATAATGGATTATCGATAGTTTTTTGCGTGAGGATCTTTTTGGAACGGAATAAGTAATCCACTTGATAACCATTCAAATTCCCCATAGATTTAATCAAGCCTTTTTCTCGGCTTACGCAAAAAATTATGCTTATTAAAAATAAAACGAAATTCCCTTTTTTCATCGAAAATCCAGAGCTAGTCTGCTTTCCAGGCAGTCAGCCACAAACAAAATGACGCTGCTTAATCAAAAACGTACAGTGGTCTATCAACAGATGTAAGTTGGCGGGAAATTTAAAAAGTCACTGACCTACCCAACTGCCCTCGTATAATGTGACTTTTTGCCTGCCTGCCAGCAAAGTTGACAGCGTTTACTCTTCAAGTTCAAGAACATTTGCTGTGACAAAGCGTAACACTTTGACATTTATTTGAAAATGCCTTTTGCAGTGCACACTCCCCTCCCCCTTTATTAGCCTTTGTTTAATTTGCTTTAATTATGCCATAATTGTAGCATACTTAGACGAGTCAGCCAAGTCAAGCTAATTGTTTTGCCAGAGATTTTCTACCCATGCTCAAGAAAACCAAGTCATAAATTTTCATTTGCCTCAGTCGAACAACGATTTGCCATCCATGACTCCCTTTTACTCTCTGCTCTAGCTCGCTGTATGAGAAAGCAATTAAACTTTAGACAAAATATTTAATTGATTTTCTAGATTCCATCTATTTGGTAATTGAGATTTCTGCCAAAAGTTGGGTTTTTGTGGTTTGTCAGAAAATTTCGGCGGAAATGCGGAAATTTAATTGCTTTAGAGCATTAAAATATATTTCATGTCACTGGCAGTTACTGGGTGACTAATTGACAGTTAAAGTTTAAAAACATTAAAAACTAATTTACAGCTTCCTGCTTCAGTTTCCATTCGATTTTTTGCGGTAGTTTTACTAGCCCCTTACCACCAAACGCAGCGTGACGTTCACAATTTGTACGCACACCGCGCCGACGTTTGGCAATTTGCATGAAATGCGATTTTTCGTAACGAGAAACGCAGGCGTTGCATAAATTCTTCATGCCCCTTTTTTTTTCTTCTTGTGACGGCTGCCACAGCCACCACGTGAACCGAAAAGTATGCAATGAAATGCATTAAACTGGCGCATTATGCGCACATTTTGATGCCTCGCCTTGCTTGCCTTTTCGGAGCGTCAGAGCGTTTGCCATTAAAAGTTGTGAGGCATAAAATCAGTTTGCCAGTATTCAGGTTTCAGCAACGAAAACTTTAAGCTTTAATGAACGCGGAGAATGGGCCTTAAAGTTAGCAACAACAAACCGCAAACATTTTGCGTTCATTTAACTTTTAAAATAGAATTGAGACCTTGTGGCAAAGTTTTTAATTCTGTAAATTTTGAAAGGAAAAAGGTTGAAAAGCTCCAAATGAGCGATTTGATAAATTTTAGTGTTGCTTACAAAAAACTTTTAGTTCTCAATTAATTATTCTGAACTTAAAAAAAAAATATTTTGTTATCCTAGATAATATTCATTTTCCAAACAAGAGAGCTCCAGGGCTCCAACGAGATCAAGTAAGAGAGTTGGTCATGCCCGACTGTAATATACTCTGTACCAGCCAAAGTATTTATCAGTAATAAATCTTAAGAGTGGGACCAGACAAACTGTGTAAGTGGTGCCCATCAAGGTTGTGTTTGAAGCGGTTGGGTGGATCCGTTTGTGCCTTGAAAAAGAGGAAGAGAAAAAAAGAGTATGGTTAGGAGGGTGTTAAAACTATGCTTGTTCTTTCTGATGATATTTAACATTTCTGACACCTCATATATACCACTGTGATTCATTTGAATTGTAATTTTTAAACTGAAAAATATAACATAATAAAAATACTTCCAGGCTGGCTTTAGAAGACAATATTTCACGATTGAAAATATTTACAACTTGGCCAGTATTATAAGTATATACTTCCTTTTTTGACTTTAAGGCAGCTTAAAACCAACTAATATATAAGCTTCACGAACTGGGCTTATCTAACAAGGTCGTCTACCTTTTTGAAGCAATATATACGAATACCAAATCTTCAGTCTGGACAGGAACGGAATCATCTGATAGCTTTAGTACGTATTCAGGAGTTAATCAAGGCCTCTCTTATTTGTTCTATACCTAAATGATATTCATAGTTGTCTAGGCGGAGTAGGCACTAATGTAAGGGTGCTCACGTATGCTGATGATATTGTGTTGCTTTCAGATGACATACAAGAACTTCAAAAAATGATAGATCAGCTCGAGTTGTACTGCAAGATCTGGAATATGCAAGTAAATCTCGACTAGTCAAAGATTATGATTTTAAGAAAAGGAGGCAGAACGGCTCCACAGGAGAGAAGTGGATTTACAACGAACAGGAAATCAGAATCGCTCAATAGTTTTGTCATCTAGGCGTGACCTTTACGCCTAAATTTTTGTTTTCCAAACATATTTAAAAACGAACGGAACTGGCCAAAACTGGAATTAATGTAAAGTGTCAAAGGGCTAGTGGACTTACACGGATTGGAGAGGAGTGTGAAATAACTTTTGAAGATCCTAGCATAAGCGAAGAAACCTGGAAACACAAATGTAATGAACTGCTGTACAATCTAAAATTTAAATTCTGGAGCAAAATGTCGGATAAATCTGCGTCTAGCCGGACTAGATTTCACAAATTTTTACAACCAGCAGAAGGAGGAAACTATTTTCAAGCAAATCTGAATCAAAATTAAATATCAGTCGTGATGAAAGCACGAAGCGACACTCTGGCACCAAATGCAAACTTATTTGGATCTTACATTACCAGAAATTGTCAACTTTGTAACCTAGGTGAGGAGGTAACCCTGCTGCATTTTATGAGAAGATGCCCTGAACTGAGAGAATTCAGAGTCTGAATTCTCAGCAGGGTTACCTCCTCACCTAGGTTACAAAGTTGACAATTTCTGGTAATGTAAGATTAGAATATTTAATAAGGCACAGAATGTAAGATGGAAAAACATTGCTAAAGAAACTGCAATTTTTGCTAACGTGAATATGTTTTTTGAAGACTTTTATCTGTTTTAATTATTAAGATATATTCACACTCCTTTAAGAGGGTCTTGTACCTTTGAAAAATTTTGTTTCCCATTTTATTGTTTTGTCTTATTATTATAGCTTGAACATTCCCCTTTCATCCCATTTAAACCATTTTCAAATATTCAAAATAGTTAAGCAGATATATCCATTTTAATGGAGCAATGTTCTTGCTAACGTGAGTATTTTTAACGTTGCTCAAAACTTAAATCGCGTTTTTCTCGAAACCACGTTTTTTGACCTGGTAGCCATGATTGGGGCAGTTCGAACGAACCGATTTTGATCAGCCATGTTGCAATCGACGCATAATTGATGTAATTCTGGCCCGTACCTCAATCGAGAGGAAAAACATTTTTTTACTATTTTTTTACACTAAACTACAAATAAAAAACTTGAAAAATTAAAATTTTTTTATAAGCGGCCGCCAATTTTTAAAAAAAATTTGTAAAAATATGATACGGGCCAGAATTACATCAATTCTGATCATAACCTCATTTACCGTTTTCAATTCCGATAACCTGAAGTCCCGGAATCATGGCCACCACCTCTACACCTTTTTTTTTGAGACCTTAATTGGCAGGCCGATAACTTTTTGAACAGCCCTCGAAATCCAATCATTTTATTTATATTTTATTATATAGTTAATTAATAACATAAGTCCCAAAACCAAACTGAAAAAGCCCTTATGATTTTCTCTCCAGAATTTTTGTAAAAAACACTCATAAAACACTGTTCAAAGGTAGAAGACCCCCTTAAATCGCAGTTCCCAAATAGTAACATTTCCAAATAATTAAAATACATAACTCCGAAACTATTGTGGTGCCCATTTACAGCTTTATACAGTGAATTCCTGGATACAAGACGAAATTTGGAGAAAAAAATGAAGGAAAAATAAATCTTCGCGATTTGGTTAACAAAAAAAAAATGGCATAATTTTAAAGTGTTAAAAACTAAGAAGTTTGCGATCGGATGCAATTTTACAGATTTCTTCCATATTTTTTTTTACCAATGGTTTTCCATAGCAAACAATTATTAATAATAAAAATTTTTTAAATCTTCAATTTTAAACAAATTGTTTGACAGTGAATTAGTCATGTTTTGGGAAACCCCTGGAAATACGTATTCTCTCCTTTCAACAAAAATACAAAAAAAAAATTATTTCAACCGAAAAAAGTCAGACTGGTATATGTTTCATGGAATCACCCATATATACTACTATACAACTACTATCCTTGTTCCAAACCAAGGAAGAAAGCTACCTCGGTAAATGGATGGCCATTTGTGTGGATGTCCAGGATCATGGTGACCTATCGAAGTAGTCAGCTAGGGAGAGGAGTGTGATGCGACGATTCGAAGAGCCATTTTCGACTGGTTTGCTGGATTTGAGAACTGGTAGGATCTTTCCCATCTTCCAAATGCTCGGAAAAACCAGGGATTGAATGCTCAGGTTAAAGGAGTGAGTTAGGTATCTCACTATATGATTGAGTATAATAGTTGCCAGTCCGACTGGCCCTATTGCTCTGGATGGCTTGGCTTCATTGTAAAGGGGGCTAAAGGAGATCTGGTTGTCGTCTTCCTTACCGAGATTTCGGATAATGCTAATAATCTTACCTTTGCTCTTATCCGCCTGCGCAGGGTGAGCGTCGAAAAGCCTGTTGAAAACTGAAGCGCATTTTTTGGGGTTTAGCGGTGTGATGCCATCAAAAGAGATGGTGACCAGGTTATTTTTCCTCAGGTTGGTGAGCAGTTTTATGGAGCTCCATAGAACATAAAACTTCTGACGCCATTTAGCTCTCCTTTCCTCGTTTAATGCCTGCCTATTCTTCTTAACTCGTCCCAGGCTAGAGGCCTCCGTGAGAAAGATGCAGCGCTTTGTTATGTGACCCATAGGCCCCAGGACGTAGCCCATAAAAACTGTTTCATTGCGGTGGGTAAACGATTACTAATACTAATAAATCTAAATTTAATAAAATTTAAATTAAAGTGTATGAAAACATTGTTGTCTTAAAAATATCTTCACTTAAATCTCTTCAGTTATTCTGATCCGCCCATTTATGAATATTAAAACTGACAAACTGTAAACTAACATGATTGCTTAGTGTTTCTAATTTATTCAAGCCCGAGCATATGCAATTTTAATAGCATTGCCCCCACACGCAACGCTCACATACACTCACACTCGCCCGGCACAGATACAGATGCACATGCTGAAATGGATATGGACTCAGTAAGTATCTTTGGGGAATTCTGTGGCTGCTAAACAATGAACTCTATTTTTTGCCACCCAACCACACATACATACACTCATCCATCCATCTGGTGTGCCAGGCATTTGATATTTGTGCTCGGAAAATCGCATAGGGGAAATCATACCAAAGAATTTCAATGACTTGCCATGGGAATGACAGAGGAGTTGCAGGCATTCCAATAGATTTATGAGTGTAAAAATGAGCAAAATTTTGTGTGTGGTTTGAAATGTATTAAAAGAATGTGGACTTTTGCTTTAAAAGATAAGGGAATGGTTAATAAGTTGAATTGATTGAAATGTGTGGAAATGCGGAAGAAGTCAGCTAAGGCAAGTGGTATTTGGGGGCTGTTCAACTTAGGTTCGGTTCACAACAATTAGTAATTTTTCCAACTATAAAAATTTTTATAGAGATTTTTCAAAATTTAAATTTAAATGACTCAACGTCTGATTGCATAAAATGAAAGTTTAAAAGAGCAATAGGAAGCAAGGAACAAATAACTATCATTTACTAGGATTATGCAAAAATAAAAATAATGATGCTATGTTTATGAATATAAATACTTTAGGAAAATATTTATTTTTTAGTAGCCTTAACACTTAATTTTATTGTATACCTTTGATTGGTCCGACAATCTGAGTGAATGCACAATGTGGATTATATATGTAACGGGTTACCCTACAATTTAATTTGGGACCAGGCTGATGTTGGGTGGACAAACAATAGCGTACGCCTTTGATCCCCGGCTGCTGCTCGTCGGCTATGGGTGGTGTTTACTCTCCTCTTGTCGATCCTAAAGCCCACGAAGCTTTTCTTGTATTTTTATTTAAAAGTCCAAATTAAGGGACTAGCAGACTTTTGGTATTATACCGGTGAAAAGACACATATCAAATGACAAGATAAATTAGGAAATGTTCGCACACACAGACACAAAACTCTGAATAAAAAAATAGTTGGAATCCTCAGATCTTGTCGAGGTCAATTTCGCCCGCCCTTCCATGACTTTCATTTGCCAGATTTAATAACTCTTAGACAGCCCCTCTGAAAAGTCAGCTCATGGGGGTGGCATGGTCAGCGGAAGTCAACTCAATAAAATTAAGCAGTTCATTATAATTACTAAAATTTTCCAACGATATAGCAAAGGCAAAAATCAATGGTAGTTCGAACCATGAGTAAATTTAGGAGATGAGAATAATATAAAAATATAGTCAAATTAAGCATAAGAGTATAGTATAAATTAAATTAGGATATTTTTTAAAACTTTACAAAATTCGGGGATGCAAAAATTTAGGCCATTGAATAATTGAGTGAGTAAGTTGAGAGCAATTAAATGCATATAAAAATCACGCTAAACAGAGGATAAGTGTGAGGCGAAATTGAAACGAGCCGAAAACGACTCAACCGACTTAAGGCCAAGAATTCAGAAAAAATTGTTCTTTGAGCGTTGTTGAATTTTCTGTGGTCACTTGCCTTTTATTCTTTATATTTTTTTTTATTTCTCTTATTTTTTTTTTTTTTTTGTTTAATGTTTTATTAACATAATTAATTTTCACTTACATGCAATGCGGCTGCAGTCCATCGAAGAAAGCGCTCTTTTTGATGCTGTTAAAGCTGCTGCTGCTGTTTGGAGTTTTTTTTTTTTAAATAACGACGATATGACCAAAAAAAAAGTGTTCTATTTTATTCTAACGCACTTTTTTCCAACATTAAACAAATTTCTCGTCCACCTTTTTTTTCCTTCTTTCTCGGAGTGCTTTTCACTGCTTCATATTCTTCCTTTTTTTCTAACTCATTTGGAGACTTTCTCCACTTATTCTCCAATATGGCCAACCGCATGCATTTAAAAAAAATAGCAATTAATTTAACACACTAAAACTATGAAGGAAATCGTTCTCGTTGGGACTCGCCCAGATTCCAGGAAAAAAAATTGGCTGCTTCTGATTCTGGGAGGGATTTTTTTTGTTTGGTTCATTCGCAAAAGCCCGCGTCAAAAAAATGCATCGCCCGGAGTTGATGTGATTGCTTACGCCCGCTATTTCGCACTAAAGAGCCTCGCTCATCGCACTTTTCGTGGCCCTTTTGATGCTTATTTTCCAATTTTTTCTGAGAAAGATTTGCCACTCAAATTGTATCACTCCAAAAATGAATGCAGTTTGGATGGAACTTTAGCTGCTCGAAAAGATTTAATGGGCTAATGCTGCTGGCTTCGCTGATGATACTGCATCCAAGCCAACACAATCTAATCCAGGTCTTTGAGAGTCGCCAGGAGAAACAAATTTTATCCGCAAACTAAAAAGCCAAACCTGGAAGTAACCAATTCAGAACTTTTGACATTTCCCTACGGATTCACTTACCCTTTGTGGGTTTGGCCCTTAGAGAGAAAAAAAAATTTGTATCAATTAGCCAACTGCTGCTCCTCAGAGTTCACAAGCAGCATAGAGTTTTCGCACTCGCGTTTATTGAGTATTATATATTTTTCTTTAAATTGTTTCTTGTACTAGAAAATTTTAAAAATCCGGTTTTGTAAAAACACTTCCGATGGGTTCAGCAGACAGAAAAGAAAAAGAACTAAGCCTGCCTTTGCCCAAACCAAGAAAGCTTGTGCGAGGACAGCCATGACACACGCCATTTCCAAAGGTGAAATTTAACCCTGTTTTATAGTTCCACCCACTCAATCACATTTGCCAACCACTCGATCGAGTTATTTAACACTAGTCAGCAGCGCCTTGGCGCCCATTTGAAATGTATATCATTTTCACTGGCTACAAGATCACTACATATAAGATGCTGCCATAACGGCCTTTAAATTATTTCGTGCAAAAAATAATAATTGAAGAGAATAAAGTTTGCATACTTTGAGCGGCAAAAAGCATGATTTTTTATAAGCATTTACAATAAGGAAAAGTCTTAAAACGAAGACTTAACTTGGTTGTACAAGCATTTAACACTAAAGTTTGTTCTTGCTAATCTAAGAGCTAATAGGATGAACAGCTCGAGGAAGATATAGTGCCTACACGGAAGAAAAAATCTGAGATATTACGGACTAAAATCAATTCAAAACGATTCCGAGTTTTCTCAAGCCAAGTTCGAAAGTATTGACTTGAGTTCAGATTTTCCAAATCTCAAATTCTTGTCTTGATCCCGTCTTTAGCTCTGGTGTGCTTGATTTTAATTCGCAATAAGATTATATATCTCTTTCTAGTGGTTGTTGTTGTTTGACAAATGTTTTTTTTTTATTGGGCATTTCCTGCTTGATAACCAAAAACAAATTCATAGTATAAAGTGAACATTTAACATTTATTTGCTAATTTCTTATTGTATTTGCATTTGTGAAACAGTTGTTAAATGGTTTTGTTATAAAAAAAAAATATTAAACAATTTTAAGAAAAATATTGACTAGTAGAGTACAAATAACTCTTATACCTCGTGGTCTTCAATCACTTCCAGGTTCAAGCAATTGATCCAGAATTGATCTATGGTATTATATAAATGGGGTAAAGCATTTCCAATGCCGTGATTTTCGTCGGTGTAAGTCTGCAAAGAGAGAGAGAGAGATGATAGACATTATCCTTACTAGCACAAACTCTTTATTTTATATCGTGTCTTACCTGTTCTTCAAATTGTATATCGGCTCTTTGTAGCAATTTGGCCAACAACAGAGAATGCTGATAATGAACATTATCATCACCAGAACCATGTATCAATAGAAAATCGTGAGTTTGGAAGTTATCTAAATTACCAAAAACGCTGCTTTCGTTATATTTTTTAATATTGTCCTCAGCTGTGGGCAGACCCATATAACGTTCAGTATAAATGGTGTCTAAAGTTACAGAAAAAATGTTAATTAGTATGTATTTTCTTTTAATGAAAAGATTCACCTACCGTAGTACAACCAAGAAGTCACCGGAGCTACTGAGACACCACATTGGAAAACTTTGTTGTCATCTTTCTCAATAGTTTTGGCTGTCATATAACCACCATAGCTCCAACCCCAAATGCCACAACGTGTACGATCCACATAAGTTAGATTTTGCAACAAACTAGTCACATGCAATTGATCCTCTACCTCATGGTCACCCAGATCATTGTTGACAGAGAAGAGCAAGTCTTTACCCTTATTTCCAGTACCTCTACCATCGATATAGGCATAAATTGTATTTCTGGAGGTGGTGAGAAAAGCCTCATAGCCCAAATTGAAACCATTTGTAACTCTCACCGAATTGGGTCCCTGATATACGACCACAATTAGGGGATATTTCTTTTCATAATCCATATTCGGAGGCAGAGCCAATTTAACATATCCTATGCTACCATCAGGCAAGGTGTAGTTTGAAAACAAATAACTGGGACGCAATTTATTTGCTATCTTGGCACGATATTCCGTATTGGGTTCCCAGTCCAGAACAAGTGAATGTGTGGAGGCCTTGAAGATGCGCGTATACATGGGATTGGGACCGCTGCAGGTTAAAGTGTAATACGAAAAGGATTTACTAAATGTGGCACTAGCCGAAAGGCATTCCGCTCCTTCGACATCCACTTGATTACAACTGAGACAGTCATCATTGCTATAGACATGGTAGACAGACGGATCTCCCCATTGAGTGGCCTGGTAGTAGCTGACAAGAAGAAAGAAATACAGTTTAGTTAACAATTATTCAGATACACTCAAACTAAATGTAAAGAAGTTATCATATATTTACAATATGCAACAATAATTTTAAATTAAAGATGCAACAATATTTTTTTGAACGTGTTTAGTCATGCTAAGTACAAAAATTAATATAAAACAGGTAAGACAGTCGGTCAATCCCGACTGTTTTGTAATCTGTACTAGAGTTGGGTAATAACTCTTATATTGTTCGTTTATTGTTCTTATGCTAGGTGTTACAGCCTAAGGCCTAAAATGCTATGGCCTAAAATGATACTCTTATAGTCTTATATAAACTTACTTGATTTATTTTTCCACTTTAAATATAAGAACAATATAAGATCTTATTACCCAACACTATTCTGTACTAGAGTTGGAAATTCTAGTTCATTTTCAAAAACCAGGTTCATTAGTTTATTTTTTTATGAACTATAGTTCATTTTTAAACTCTTTTCATAAACAATATAGTTTATATAACACTGAGACTATGTTCATTATTATTTTTAATAAGTAGTTAATTCGAACCAGTTCATGAAAATCGGCACAACTCTACTCTGTACCTGTGTGTAATTCTATACATCTATATATATAAAACTGAAAGTATTTTTGTTTGTTTGTAAATATGTTTGTCCTTATAGGCGTCTAAACCACTGAACCGATTTATATCAAATTTTTACTGCACGTTCATGTAGATCAGGAAAGAGTCATTGGCAATCGTTTAAACCGGAGCAAAAGAAGTTCAAAGCAGGGAATAATACTATAACCGGAACCTAAACCTTTAACCGAAATAAAACGTTTCAAGCCACATACCGGTATCGGAACCGGAACCGATATTAAAATTGTTTTTTGAACCGAAAACCGTTAGACGTTATAATAGGAACTGAAAAACCCGGAACCATACCGAAACGTTAATACCGTTACCGTTTTGGTTTTTTATAATTTATCTAACTAATTTATAATTTTTTCAAATATATATTTTAGCTGGTAACAGATCAATATATATTAAATATTTAAGCTAGAAAAATGTTATTCTAAATTTAAGAAATAGAGTTTCTAAATTACGTCCTCAAATTTAAAAATATTACTTTCAGTTCTAAAAATTTTTTGTTTTACCCCTTTGACTATTTTTCGCCTATAAGGGCCATATTGGAACGTAGACTTAAAATCTGGTTTAAAACAATCCAAAACGCGAAAGATCTTTAACTTCGCTCTGTTTTTAACAGGGCATCGGCAGATTTTAGGGTGGATTATTTCGAACCAAAATGATGATATATTTCAGCTATTATGTTACTGTGATCAAATCATAAACAAAATACAAGATAAAAATGGGTTAGTACCCTCATGAAAAATATTTTCTAATCTAATTAACTTTTTCTATATCTTAAAGCAAATTAATTTTTTAAGTATTTGAAAAATTGTGCTTGTACCGGTACGTACCGGTATACCGAATTAAAAATTCGGGTACCGAAATATAACCTATAACCGAACTACTCATTTCGGTAGTTACCGGAACCGAAATTCGTTTCGGGATTAATCCCTGGTTCAAAGCCATATCTCTGAAACCACTTAACCGATCGTTATAAAATTTTCACAGTATGTTCATTTTATAGCTATAGTTCATTTTTTGAACTATAGTTCGTTTTTTTAACTATAGTTCAAGAAATTTACCTTTTCATTTGCTTATTGAACGTTTCAAAAACGAAAGGTTTTCCATTAAATGTGTTCTTAACATTATTTATAATAAATAAACTATAGTTCACAAAAATGAACTATAACTCACAAAAGAGAACTATTGGTCAATAAGAGAATAGTTCAAAAAATTAACTATAGTTTAAACACTGAGGCCTAGTTCATTAGTTCATTTTAATGAACAGTTTATCGAACTAGTTCTTGAAAATCTATCTAGGCTTTATAAAGAGATGGTCCAAGGAATTTCATGATCCCTATGTCACAAAACAACTGTATGTCTCTCTGGTCAGGCCTATTCTTGAGTATGGATCATGTGTCTGGACCCCACATTACCAAATATATCAGAACCAACTCGAATCTGTTCAAAAACAGTTTCTAATTTTCGCCCTTCGTGGCTTAAACTGGGATCCCAATAGGCATCTTCCTTCATATGAGCATAGACTGCGCTTATTGGATCTACCATCCCTTTATAACCGTAGGATTTATCTTAGTGTGATTTTCCTTCATAAGTTACTGTCAGGTGAAGTTGACTCAAGCACTCTGCTTAGCCTAATAAGTTTTGCGGTTCCGGCACGTGTAACGAGGAATTATGTCCTGATTTATTTACATCCTTGTCTTACAAACTATGCTCATCATGAACCCTTTCGTAACCTCTGTCTTAATTACAATAAATACTACCATCTTTTCTCATTAAACTCTTCTTTGTTAGATGTAAGGAATAATCTAATGTCTAATCTTAATTCTTAAATATTCACTGTAAAGTTTGACTGAGCCTAGTTGAACTATAAATAAATAAATAAATAAAAAAAAAAAAAAATCGGCACAACTCTAATGTTCATGTCAGAAAAGATCAGATCATGTCATGTTCAGAAAAGAGTCAAAGGCTATGTCCCAAGACTTTGAACCGGTTCCGAACCCGCTGAACCGGCTCAATAGTGGTTCTGGGCCATATCTCAGAAGTTATTAAAGCTATGAACTTAAAACTTTGACCGTTGGTAAGTTATATGGACACGGAAATTTCACTGGTTCAAGACCGATTCCGAACCCGCTGAACCGGTTAAAAAGTCGTTCAGACCCATATCTCTGAAATTATTGAAGCTATGAACTTAAAAGTCAGTGTTTCAAGACTGGTTCCGAACCCGATGAACCGGTTCAATACTGGTTTAAAACCATATCTTTACTTCATATTTGGAGGGTACATCTAGACTTATCGAGTGGAATAATACACTATATACATGAAGTTCGTACTTTTTTGTGCCGAAGTCTGTCAAAAATCAAGTTTTTAAAATTTTTTTTTTTATCGTAGTCCTCTAGGTGTATTTAAGTAGACAGATTGAAACACCGCCGGGTTTTTTTTTTGTTTCAGATAAGCCAATCTGCTGATATTATGGTGGAAGTGGGCTTCCATTTTTCCGTGGATGGTGTCTTCAGACCACTATAAGTTTGGTTCTACTGAATATTTTAAGCTTAAAATTTAACTGTATACTTTTGAATTATGTATAAATAAATGATAAAAAGTTCTCTCTCTACATTAGTCTTTACAAAAAAATCCCAAAAAATGCTAAAAAAAATCAGTAAAATTAAAGGAACCCTTAAACCTAAAATTTGTAGTGTGGGTTAGATATACAGAGACTGATGTTTACTGGTTCCGAGCCCGATGATCCGGTTCAGAAGTGGTTAAGAGCCATATCTCAGAA
Organism: Lordiphosa mommai; assembly: GCA_018904225.1. Taxonomy (NCBI): domain Eukaryota; kingdom Metazoa; phylum Arthropoda; class Insecta; order Diptera; family Drosophilidae; genus Lordiphosa; species Lordiphosa mommai. Next base: position 666,162 of record JAEIFT010000097.1, on the reverse strand, counting down.
GTTATTAAAGCTATGGTAACGGCGAGCTACGCCCGTGCCACAAAAAGAGGTCGTTACAAATCATGTAAATCTTTTTCTTCTAACTCTGCATCTGATTCTTCTTCTGAATCGAACATTTTCAAAACTCCCTTTCTCATAGCAGGCTTTTTCCTGGTGTCATATTTCAAATTGATTAACCCAAGTTGGCCATGATTTAACGAAATTTCATTCAGTTATAGTTAAGTGTCTCCATACCTTATTTTTCATTAGCTGTTCGAGCTCTGAGCTGAACAGACCTTTCTTCTTATTATTTTATTTATTTTGCAATTAATTTTATCCAGATATACCTAGGACAAACTGTTTTTTCTTAATTTTATTTTGTATATTTTTATTCTCCGTAATAGCAATACTTGGAGTTGTTGGTGTAGGTATAGGTATAGGTGTTACCTCTGCTACGGTAGGTGGACGAGGCACAGGCACACTTCTGGGTCGTCCGCGACGAGCGGGTAGGTTAGTTACTTGGAAACAGATAATTTACGGGTTCAAGACCGGTTTGGAACCCACTGAACCAGTTCAAAAGTGGTTCAGCGCCATATCTTAAAAGTTATTGAAGCTTTGAACTTAAAATTCTGTGTGTAGGTTAGATATTTAGAGACAGATATTTCGCTGGTTCAAGACCGGTTCCAAATCCGCTAAACCGTTTCCATAGTGGTTCAAAACCATATCTCAACCTATTCAAAAACTGCTAGGAACTGTAGGTTTTTAAACATTTTAATTGTGGTTCAGAGCAATATCTGGGGAATTAGTTAAGCTATGAACTTAAAACTAACGGTTATATGGAGTACCAGTTTGTGAAAAGCGATTTGAACTTTATCATAAACTCTCTCATAACGTTAATAAATTTTGTTAATTATTGTGAAAAAAAAATATTGGCACAATTTTTAAGGACCCAAACGAAGCCGGGTATAAAGCTAGTCATTTATAATTTTATAAATTTATTAAACCACAGTTTAAAGGGCTAATGAAAAAGGTACCCTATTTGGTGCGTACCTTTTTAATCACAGGGTACACTACAGTCGGGTTCGACCAACTTTCTTATATGTTTTATAATGATTTTCAAACTTAGGATGACTGACCACATTCAAATGAAAAGTGCCATCTTGGAAGAGCGAACATTTTCTTCAATTTATTGCGTAGTTTTATCAGCAGCTGTGATTTAAACTTTCACAATTTTTTTGTTTCGAAAGTTAGTTAAGTTCTTATTTTAATGCTTTAATAATTGTTAGTTTTAGTTGTTGTAGGTCAATTAAATACTTGAATAATTGTTAGATTTAGTTTTACAGCTGGCACTTAAGTAGCTGACTACAAATACTTTTCTTCAGTCTTTGTTCAATACTCACAGTTTATCATTGACTTCATCATATCCATAAACATTTAGCACCGTGAAATTTCCTCTGGACTTCCAACTATTTACACCCGTTTGCAAATTCAAATTCCACACCTGATACCAATTGTCAATGAAATTGGCAAATATACAATTCTGTCCATTCTTCAGACACTTGGGTGTACTCAAACTTATCCATCCTTTGGGTTCCTCCAATCGTTTGGCCTCCACACAAACACCCAAATGACTGCAACTTTGCATTGAAGCCAAATTTTGACGACGATTCAGCCAAGTGATCAACAAATGGCTACTATCAGACCATACCACATTCTGTAAAATATGATCATGGCTTACTATATCCACAGGAGCCTCAATCTTTTGCACTGTGGGTTCAGTAGTCGTCAGATCGTATGCTCTTAGATAGACATTGGGATTCTTGGAACCCGATTTGGGATATTTTAAATTCTCTTCATGTGGATACTGATAGTAATTGTTCTCGCCATCACCATAAAGGAAATAACGGAAAGTCTCAACTTCGGTGTCGTTGAAAAATCCCACAGCCAATTTAGTACCATCCGGTGACCACCAGAGGGCGCTGCCGCTACTAAGAACTTCCTCTTCGTATACCCAATCGGGAACACCATTATAAACGATACCATCAATACCATCGTCGGTAATCTTAATCTCCTGATTCTCATTAAAATGAATATAAACGTTATTTTGATAGACATAGGCCAGACGATCTCGCAATGGTGACCAACCGCAGTACTGTAATTTCTCTCCTTTGTGTATTTGAATAGTGGTATCCGTTTCGATATCATATACATCATATTGTGCTATATACGAATGACGGAATTTTTCGGTTAAATTGTGACGTACTAAAATTTTGGTATTATCCGTGGATAGGGTAAAGGTGGCACTTGTATAATGATTCTAAAATGTAGCAATAGTTAGAGGGAGAAAGAAAGTTACCTCAGTGGAATCTTACCAAAAATGCAGAGTTCAAAAATATCACATCCGTCTTGGTAGCCGCATTGTATTTGTGTATGGATCTATCAGTTGCCACATAATAGAATTCATCATCTGTGAAACGAGGATATATAATAATAATATTGAAAAACAGTGAGTAAAAAGTAGGGGTTTTTTATTTAAATTTTCTAGGCATTTACAGTTTTGTTGAACCAATTATTCTTCGAGCGAACCTTATCGGTTTGGATCCGGTTTCTATTCTTAATGGGGTTCAAACTGGTGTGGAACATGTTTTAAGACTCTAAATTACCAACTTACGCAGAAAATTGAGAGTTCAAAGCTTAAATAATTTCTGAGATTTTTATTTATTTTAGAAACTGAATTTACTGCTGCGCCTGACGCGCATTCCCCGAGTATGTTTGAATTTATCAAATGTAGGCAATCATCTCCCCATTTTTGACACGCCTCCTACTTCTCCGCAATTTGAAAAAATCCTCATATCTACCAAAATTTTGTTGAAAGATGGGCAGCACTTTACACAATTCCTGTGGCGCCACATTTGAAACTTATGAATTACATTCAAACTTTAACAGGTTCAGAGTATATAAAAGACGGGCTTGACCGACCTTCTTACGTGTTTTAATTACACAACAAACCCAAAAATAATTTATTTAACAATTAAAAACCCGTATAGCCATGCATCTTAGAACTGCGCATATATATTTGTATAATACGGCCATTCCCCCCTAAGAAAGCGTAAACAGGTTACCAAGCTAATTAGCAAACGCTCTTTTATTAAATCATAGACTTAAGCGTCGAAAACAAAACAAATGTTTAGGCAAGACTCAAAAATTTTGTCAAATTTCTATTTCAACTAATGAGTTGATCCAAGTAATTGGCTTTTGCGCCAACGCCAGACTTGGAACTACGCCAAAAGTGAAATTGAAAATTCGAAAGAAACCAGCTAGAGGAAATTAAGCCAAAAATAATATTTTTACTAAAAAGAAACGAGAAATAATTAACCGATAAAGGTCGACTGTAGCGAATCTCGAGTTGTCATGTAATTCCCAGATTTGTTTAGAATTTAAAAATTTTCAAATGGCATTTGAATCGAAGTTCAATTTGATAAGCCACAAGTTACGACTTTGCTTTAAGGGAAATGCCAAAATACATATATGTGCATAAATACGTTAAGAGAAGACTCTGGTATTATCTTGCCACAATCACTATAATCAACCACAAAACGAAGATAAGAAACGACAACCCAATTTATGCCAGATAAGATTATGGTGTATTGAGTGTAGTTGTGGTGTTAAAAATGGAAAACACTTCGATTAGGTATAATATATGATTTAGAGACTATTATATATTTATGAGTTGATATAGCAATTGAAGTTGTAGAAAAAAAAACGTAAGTAACGAAGAGTAATAATCCGAGATAATTAATATTTTTAAATATCAGTTATATATTATTTTTAAGAAATATTTTAAAAATTCTTATTTTTTATTTTATAAAAATTCAATACAAAAATTCAAAATAAAAACTTTTTGATATGCTTCGTGCCAATCATCGTTGGGCAAATTAAAAAACACTCTCGATCTTTTCATTAGACTGAAGGATTGTTTAAAGAAAAAATCTAAAATCTCGATAAATGAAATGGACTCAAGGATTATCTAAAGAAAAATCAAAAATCTCGATCAATGAAATAGACTCAAGGATTTTCTAAAGAAAAATCAAAATACCAATGAATAAAGAAAAACTATATTTTTAATTACACTAGTTTACAAAAATAAAAAAAAATAAAGACCCATTGAAGCTGTTATTTTTGTATGATGTACTTTGGAATGCTGAGCTCAAAAATTTTTGTATGGATTCGTTTTTGAGTTAGAATTTTTTTCAGTTTTTTCGGTAGGTACACTTACATTTTATGACATATCTCGAGATAAAAACTTTAGATGTCATCAAGCAAGGTATTAATCTAAAGGGTATGCAATTTTCAATAATCTAGTTGAAGATCATTTTCCAATCGGTTTAGTAGTTTGAATGCTACAAGCAAAAATATTTCGAAAAAATCTATTTTTTTCTCAAAAACGTGCAAATTTTGTTTTCCTAAAATCTGTAATAGGTTGAAACTGATAAAAATAAATTGTTTTTTTCTTTTATTCTTACGAATAGCACTTCTACGAAGAAAATAAGGCATTGGTTAAGAATATATATGGATAAATAAAGGAGCTGTGAGCAATTGAGTACAACTACTTACAGTCAAATTTCAGTGTTTTATGTATTTATTAGAAAATATTTTTATTTTTTCTTCGTTTTTGGCGTTGCTCTTAATTTGTTTCTGTGATTTGGTTTCTATTGGAACTCTTACATTGAGCAAAAAGCAAAGTAAAAAAAAATTTTTTTTAATGAACACGTAAAATAGTCAAATTTGACCCCTAGTTGTTTCACACAATTGCTTACAACTTCGCTATTTATCCACAGATTTTCGTCATCATTATTTTCTTCGTAATAAGGCAATTTGTAAGAATAAAAGAAAAGACAATTTTTTTATTTTTATTTTCAACCATTTACAGATTTTAGAAAATCACATTTTTCACGTTTTTAAGAAAAAACAACATTTTTTTTCGAAATATTTTTGCTTCTTACTTTTAAACTACAAAACCGATTGGAAAATGTTCTTTGACTAGATTATTGGGAATTGCATAACTTTTTGATTAATCCCTTGCTTGACTTCATCTAAAGTTTGCTTAAAAGGTATGGGTACCTACCGAAAAACTAAAAAAAAATTCTAACTCAAAAACGTATCCATACAAAATTTTTTTAAATTCATTTTTGAGTTGGCTACAATGGGTCTTTTTCGCTGTAAACTAGTGTTATTCAGAAAATAATTCTTTTAAAAACAAACCAAAAATTAGCGTTCTATGTCAAACGGTTTTTTTCAATATTTTGTTTACTGTATGAACCCTTAAGTAACGGTAATTTTAATCCATCAATGAAATAGACTCAAGGACTTTAAAATAATATATATGTCTAAATCGTTGTATTAAATTGCGTGTTTATGAAATTACTTCCATTATTGAAATAGCTACATAAATTAGGTCAGATATTGAATCTTAAGGGGACTTCAAATAGTTTAATGATAACTCGCTAAAGGCGTGTTTAATGATGGCATTCTTTAATGATTCAACCTTTTCAAATTGTGTACAAGATTCATAGAATTCGCGCGAAAGCCATACACACAAACTCTTTATAATATTTTTATCAGGAGTGTAAGAAGACCACTTCATTAAAGTAATATTTTGATATTTAATCCACTTCTTTACCACTCGAGCGTTAAATGTCCAAGGTAATGGCCCAGAAATATTGAAAAAGTGTGAAAATTATTTTAAACAAGCCACAATATGAGATGACCTTGCAGAGGGTATATTAAAATTGTGCAGATGTTTGTAACGCATAGAAGGAAGCATTTCCGACCCCATAAAGTATATATATTCTTGATCAGTATGACCATATAGCCTTGTCCGTCTTTTGCTCTCTCTTCTATTCTTCCTCAGTTTTAAAGCTATCTTGACCAAACTTTCCAAAAAATCTTTAAATACACATACGCTCTACATTTGTCGGAACCGGTCGGATCGGATGACTATATCATATAGCTGCCATAGAAACGGCCGGTTAAAGATCTAGTTCTAGTGAGAACAAGTTTTTGTTAAAGTTAAATTAAGGGGAAATTGGAAACTTTAAAGCCACAGAGCTTCGCGAAAACTTAAAATATCCAATTTTGGTTTTCTATGAAATTCTTTATAAAATATACTGCATTTTTTGAGCCAAGAGCTGCAAAGAATTTCCCCAAAAAATTTTTTTCATACAAGGCAGGTAAGCTCTAGTGTACACCCAGAAAAAAATGTCATTCTAAATTTAAGTATGTACATTGTACATGATTGAATTTAAATTCGGTTTAAACCGAGCATGAAATGGACAAAGGCGGATGATGTGGACACCCAGATTGCAACCCGACAACTTGCAGTCCTTAGAATTATTCAATGATTTTCGAATAGTTGATTTTCCTAATAAAAGGGCGTAGCCGGATTCTCGTGGGCAGTGGCCCTTGATCGAAATTAAATTTTTAGTATGCAAATTCAAAGTCTATGATTTTCCCAATTTTGGCTTTCTGCTAGCGCTCATAGTGTATTAGTAACGAAGATATTAATTTTTTACCGTAAGCTGTTTTAAGACAATGGGCCACGCTAATATTCTGAAAAATTTTAACTTAATATTTCAACCCCTAGAAATTCGATACAATAATATGCATGCAATTGTTTAGAATTCCCCGTTCGAAACTATCGCTTAAAAAGTATTATGGGAAAAAGATGATTTGAGGGATGGAAGCATATTTTCTCATATCAATCCGGTAAACACTTTAAGCATTTTAACAGAAATGCCACAATTTCCAATTTTGGAAATTAATCATTATGAGCTCTAAATTGAAAGGCAATCTAAAACTTGGCTCTAGTCATCAACGTCGATTACACTTGATAAAGAATGGATCTAACATGCTGAATCTCATCTCCAAACAAACAATTCTGAATAATGTTACCTTTTGGTACAAAGATTCGTTTTTTGCTGAAAATATCAAGGCGTGCAAATATGTAAAAACTATTAACTTGTTAGTAGATCGGCACAAAATACAATATACATGCGATGCTTCAGGTTCATTTTTAAACATTTTTTTAAAATCACGGTATGTGTTAAAAAATTCTAAAAAATTATAAGATCGCATTATTGTTTAACCAACTGCATATTTGAAATTTTCTCAATGATTGGCTTGCATAATTATTTTAAAATGTTTTTAAAAATCTAAAAAAAAATATGTTATATCGGTTCCGTATTCGATACCGGTACGTGGGTTTAAACGGTATATTTCGATTAACGGTTCCGGTTATTGTATTATTCCCTGGCAGGGAGTATAAATATGATCTACTAATTGTTATTTCGTAATTGTTATATTAAACAATAAAACATTCACGGTTCCTGGTAAATATCACTTTCATTTCACTTGTCCATTGCAAGTTAGTCAACAGCATTCTGAGCTATGACCTCTCCTCGGTTCATCTTCTATGAATACAACTTGGCAAATTCCAACATAATAGACACTATTGCCTACCCAGGCATTGTCACAACATTGATAAGAAAACAAACTTAAGAGCCGAGCTGTGAAAACCCCTGGGGGGGAATTCTGAGGATGATAACACTCAATAATTCTGGGTCATCGTACGCGATTCAAGTTCAAGCCGCCACATGCGTACATGTACATAAAATGAAAGCCAACCTGTTATCCAAGTGCCATTGAAGCTACGTAGACCTGAGGTACCCGATAGGGCCTCAATTAATTCCCACGCTGTCTTGTCATCGTCGGCAGCCACCCGCTGCGGCGACTCCTCCTCCGTCTCCCCATCTCTACTGATGACCGCCGCTCGACTGTGCTGGACCAGGCCAGAGATCATCACCACCAGCAGCAGCAGCAACAAACATGAATGCATTTTTTTATGCATAATTTTTTGACATTTATTTAATACTTTGTTACACGCAAATTTTCACAAAATGAAATGCACAAAAACACACGAGCGCAACAGGTGGCAAACAACTCACAGCGGGACGGGCTAAAAGCTAACTGAAACGCAATCACAATCCGAAATTTATTTATCAACAACAACAATTAGCGACGATGCCGACGCAAAGCCGCGAATTTCAAAAGCAAAGTGAGAGACAGATAGATAGAGAGAGAACTACTCACTCAGCTGGCATTTGCGCGTTGCCAGATGGGCGCATGATCAATTTTATAGGGAATTACAAAGATGGTAAAGACCAGGGATAAATCCTTAAACGAAAACGGTTTGATTAGGTTCTTTTCATTAAAATGTCATAAGACAAAGATCATTTCAAATTTAGGAAATTGAATTGGGGAAAATCAACTACACGAAAAGCCTTATTATCTCTTTTTTTTAAATATGTCTGTCATAATTCTGCATTCTTTTCTTAAAAGTAGCAGATTCAATTCTGCGAGTTTCCAGAATCGTGAGTGGGCGATTTTTCTGGCGTTATATTATTCTCACATTATTCTGTTGGAAGTGTTTCTCCACTTTAATCTAACTTAGGCACTATTTAGCGTCTGTAAGAATATGATATAACTTTAATATAATATACGACATTTTGCATAAAGAATCCAATAGATACGTGGCTTTCTCTAAGTGCTAACGATATCCACTGCGTTTCTACTTCTAAAGATAATACTGAAACTCAGGGAATAATACCGTAACCGGAACCGTTTACCGAAATAAACCGTTTAAAACCAGATACCGGTATTGAAACCGAAACCAATATTACAACTGTTTTGAGAACCGAAAATCGTTAACCGTTATAGTGGAAACCGAAAAAACCGGAACCCTACCGAAATGCTAATACCGCTACTGTTTCGGTTTCTTAAATTTTATTTTATTTATATATGATTATTTCAAATATATATTTCAACTGCTAAAATAGCAATATAGACACTCATAAAAAAGTCTTACATTTAAGAATTTTGCCCTTAAAGAATAACCAGAATCAAATTCACTTTTAAAGATATTTAAGATATAATATAAAATTCTAAAAAGCAGAAAAACTTTGCTTTAATAAATATAATTCCTTTAATTAAATGTAAAGGATTTCTAAGAATTAGAAAAATCCTCGCTTAAATATAGAAATTTTATTAAAATTATAATATATATTTTAGAAATGGTGTTTCTGGATTTAAGTCAAATTTCGCCCTAACAAAAATTCTGTTTAAATATTTCGGAAAAAATATAATGTAAGAAAAAGCTAAGGCAGATTTTATGTTTCAATCTTTTTATACTCTGTACCGAAGGTACACAGAGTATATTGGGTTTGTGCAGCCAGAAGGAGGCATCTCCGACCCTATAAAGTATATATATTCTTGATCAGCATCAACAGCCGAGTCGATATAGCCATCTCCGTCTGTCTGTCCGTCTGTCCGTATGAACGAAGAGATCTCAGAGATGGTAAGAGATATAGGTTTGAAGTGTATGGAACATATATTTCTTATACTTGCAGGCAGATAAAGTTTAGTTTTAATTTTTGCCACGCCCCCTGCCTCCCCCGCAAATTAAAAAAAAACGAAATAACTCCCACAATTTTCAAGATAGATAGTTCAAACATTCTAGACATATATTCTACTACTTATTTTGAATCGACCCGCCATACATCGTTTTTCGGTCAGATGAACGATATTAGATTAGAGCTATACGTAAAAGAAAATAAAAACCAACGACAACAACAACACCGTAGCGATTGGTAGAACTTACGAGAAAGAGAGAGCAAATCCAAATCGCTAAAGATCTCTATTGTTAACGGAGATACGGCAGATTTTAGAGCGGATTATTTGGTAACATTATTAAGAATTTTTTTTTAAGCTTTATGAGAAATGGCCCTAAGGCGAGTTTGTCTGGGCGACATAAGAATAGAGAATTCCTTAATTCCAAGTTTATTTTTTCTGAGTGTATGGATACCACTGGAAGTGCGGACAGAAGCGTTTAGCGATATTGTTCGTCTAAAAATAAAAAAGCCTAGAAATCGGTATATTAAAAAAATGTTTTTTATGAGGCCTATTCTTAGAACACAATTTTTTTTGGATATATCAAAATAGTTTAAAATTTGTAATATTCCAAAAAATCATACTTGTACCGGTACGAACCGGTATACCGAAATAAAAATCTAAGTACCGTATCGGAACTGAAAACCGATATAAGCTGATAACCGAAATAGAACCTTTAACCGAAATTCTTAATTCGGTACGTACCGGAACCGATATTCGTTTCGAGACTAATCCCTGCTGAAACTTGAATGGATGGCGTCTGCCCATCCGACTTTATATAGTAAGGCACATAAATATTAATTTTTTTCAGGGCTGCAAACAGGTCTTAAACCGAACAGATTCGAACCCGGAATTCCGACTTTTCTTGTACAGTGAACCAAACCTTGAACCGAATCCCTTTTTAAACAAATAGCTGAACCTGAACCTGTTCCAAACCAAAACTTTCGGTTAGGTTCAACAAAAGTTTCTAGTCTAACCTTACGGCCGCTGTTGAGTTGGGGAGTTAAACTCTCACTCACACAGATAGAAGCTGTTATCAAGGTACCAACACACTCAAAGCATTCTCCAGCTTTTGGCGGTTTTTACATTCTTGGGTTGCTTGAAATTCCCAATTGGTTCAAGCAACACTTGCATGGAGAGACCACTGAAACTCTGGAGATGGCAGCAAAACCTCGCTGATGAGGAAATCTGGTGATTTCCGAAACAGCTGTACGAGGAACCATGCTCACTTTGGTGTTGTTGGTACACTTGTTTTTTCAAATGTTATGGAAACATAACATTTACATGACCTCGAGCCGGCTAGTCCCAATTTCTAAGTTTCTAGTCTTAGTTAAGCAGTCTTTTAAAACCCTAAAATCAAACCGAATCGGATTTCGGTTCCGGTTCTGGTACGTACCGAAACTAATGTTTCGGTAAAAGGTTCTGTTTAGGTTCTATTTTATTTTGGTAAAAGGTTCCGTATTGGTACCTTGGTTTTTATTTCGGTGTACCGGAACGTACCGGTATAATTTTAAAATCCTTTAACCAGAAGATATTATAAAACGGGTAGCAACCTACACAACAGAATGTAGTTATAAAGAAGGAAAAAGAAACACAGTAAACTTTACACCGGAAAACAAATGTCCAAATAATACTTTACCCTGAGGAAATCCCTGATTGAAGCAAAACTGAAATAACAAAAAAACTCAGAACCGAAACTGTACCAGTACAATGTTTCAGTTCTTTTCGGTCATTTCGGTTACAAAAATAAAGGTTCCGAAATACGAGCTGCATAGTTCTTAAAAACAGTGCGGGACGTATTTTGATTAACGTTTCAATTTCGTATCAGTACGTGTGAAAATCTATTCTCAGTGCAAGCTCTTTAAAGTATTTATCCAGTTTAATTCCCTACTCGAAAATTAAATAAAACTATATTAAAAGAAAGCGTATAAATAGGTCAACAAATTAATTATATTCGCTTACCATAAAAAGTTAACAGTTTGAGAGTGATTGCATTTCGATAAATATTGCTTTTAATTTTTGTTAAGAAATTTCATGAAAATTAAAAAAAAATTGTGATGGTAGTTTTCACTTCCGCAAAACGGGACTAGTTTTATAATAGTTTAGGTCTTTACTGTGGCATAAATTAGCTTCATAACAATTTCGATAGTATTATTTTACATAATCGATCAACTGCAAATCCCTTCTCCATATTTACTCAATTTTCCCCACCTGTTTTCCAAGTGCCATTAAATTTCACAGGACCACCTAAGCTGTATAAAGCCTCCTCCAATTTCCAAGGATGTTTTACTCGCAAATTGTCTGCCTTTATAATTGGCAGCTGATGCGCGTCCATAATGTCAACGGAAAGAAGCCGTAACAAAAAGATAAAATGAAAATTAATTTTAACACGCATAATTAGTCGAGACACATAAACAAAATAAAATATAATTCTAAAACGACACCGCAGTGCTAGACGTCCAAAAAGCAACTGAAGTTAAATTGGGTTTTTAATTAACCATTTCTAATTGTATTTTCAATTTGAAAGGCGGGTAAAATTTGGTTTAAACTGCTGCCAGTGTTGCCAGGTTATTTACTGAGGTACAGAGATGAAGGCGGTTAGTGCTCTTATCCGTAGACAAGAATCTAGTTATTGTTAATTACCGTTAATATATGGTATTAGGCACTATCGCAATGAGAAATATTACACAAGGCAACAAAATTAAACTTTTTCCATTTTATTTAATGGGTGGTGGTTAATCTTAAATATTTTCGTGTGCTTAACACGAATCTGTCTGCCAAAATATTCCATCACGTCTGGATTGTTTGTAAATTGAGACTTTAGTTGGTAAAAGTGTCAATTTCGACCATTGTAAGGCATGTTTTATGGGCAACCAATTCGTCTGTTTTGAATCTCTTGGATTTTGTCGTAAAGTAAGCTTTAAAATAAATTATCCCAGACAATTTTGCGATTTTTTTAAACAAAGATATATCCATCCGGATGCCTTTGTGAATATTGCTATAAGTCTGGCTGATATCACCGAATGCTCGAAGATTTTACAGATTTTACAAATTGAAAATGCTCAATTCTAGAATCTGAGCAATTTTTAGAAGATCGGATAATATTTGGCGGAGATACTCAAATTTACCCATTTTCATATATTTGGGGTGCTCAGTCAGCCAACTTAATGTTAGGGCGCGCGCACACAGTCTGCTGAAAGATGAACTGACTGTTGAGCCGAAAGCTCGGATGACAAGAAAGCTGAATTCAGCAAACGAAAATTTTTGAAGGTGCGCACACAGAATGCTGAGCTGAGCTGTTGGCTTATTCTTTTTTGTTTTGCAAGCAACATGGTGTTGTCACATTGGATTAATAGATCTTGGGCGTGTATAACCAAGTGGTGCCAACACCAATTAGGAGAATACCCAAATACGATTTTCTGATATATGATGATAGAATGCATATCAAAATCTCTACATTTATATATATAATTATAATTAAGTTTAGTTTAGCAGATATACTCATTTTAGTGGAGCAATGTTCTTGCTAAAGTGAATATTTTATACGTTGCTCTAAACTTTAAACGTGTTTTACTCGAAACCACGTTTTTTAACCTGGTAGCTATGATTGCGTCAGTTTTACTGAACCGATTTCGATCAGCCATGTTGCAATCGATCCAGAATTGATGGAATTCTGGCTCGTACCCCAATTAAATACTATTTAATAACACTAAAAAATAAAAGAAATCGTTTAAAATATATATTTTTTTAATAGATAAACTCAAATTTTTTATAAAATTTATTTTTTATGATTGGAGTACAGGTCAGTTTTGCATCACTTTTGATCATAGCCTCATCTCCCTATTAATTTTTTTGTAACCTGCAGTCCCGGAATCATAATCATGGCTACCACAACTATACATTATTTTTGGTGACCTCACTTGGCAGGCTGAGAACTTTTTATACCCACCCTCGAATTGAAAATTTTTTTTATATGTTTCTTATATAAATATTAAATAACACAATACAAAAAAACCGAATCGAAAAACTTTTATGGTTTTCTCTCTAGAAATTAAAAAACAGACACCCACAAAATTATATGCATCATCAGCGAGCTGAAAAAAACAAACATGCTTGATCGATCAAACAAAGCTGAACTTTCGGCTGAACTGAAAAGATGAATTAAGCGCCTGGTGTGCGCACTTGCATGAGCGTAGTGTGTTTGTTTTTCAAAAGCTTAAAGCTCAGCTTAACGTTCTTCCGTCCAAGATGTATCTATTATGAGGTGAGGCACTTAGCAAAATATGTAAACTCAAAAGCTTTAGGTAACTGCGCAAGAGTGAGACAGACAACATTTGGATGAAAGTGTGTGTGTGTGGCTGTGTGTGCGCTACACGAACCCACCCACTCGCTCAAGCGCGGAGTGACCGTACGCGTCGAGTGTCATAGGCACACTAAAAAATTGCAGGGGTCATTTGAGATGCACGTACATATTTTTGTATGTATGTGTGTGTAAGTCGTACGCGCATACATGTGCGCATGGAGAACAGCCGTGCGTGGACCAACCGTTCACGTCAAGTGTTAGCTGCACACTGACAATATGTAAGCTGTGAAACTTGAGCTTTTGCCTAAGTGCCTCACCTCCATAGATACATCTTGCTTCCGTCAGTTCATCTTTCAGCTGCCTGTGTGCGCGCGCCCTTAATCTTTACATTTGACGTTGATATTAACATAAAACGTTAATGTTATATGTTTGATGTTAATACTAACATTTTGTGATTAATTAAATATGTTTGATTAATCCCTTTCCTGACTAACTGACATATCGAAGTCAAGCAGGGCCGACTTCAGCTCAAGCTCTTGCTTATATCAAAATTATATCGATGACAGTTGGTATTGATATTTATTTAGATTAATATGATATTTTAATAACAAAATTATATTTATTAGGGTAAAAATTATAAAAAAATATAATAAGGAAAATTAGAAAATCAAAATTTGGAAAAAGGAAATTTAAACTAAGAAAATCATAAAATAAAAAAAAACAGAAATAAAGAAATTTAAAATTGGAAATAGAATAAAAGTTTGATAGAAATATCATTTTTACAGAAGTGATCAAGCGGTGGCTGAAAGGCATATTAGTAGAAGAATCATTTAAGACTTTTTCATATTAAACTTACCGAGAGTTCATGCAAGTGCATGGAAATGCCAGCTTCAAGCATCCAAACTCGCTATGAGCACCGCAATCCATCAAGGAACCACCCCCCGAAATTTATCTTTTAGAAATAAAGGGGAACCTTCCTCAAATCCCTCTCGTTTTGGGAAAACCCTTCAGGACTGTCCAAATTAAATTTTATTTAAGACCAGCTTGTCGAAGCGACTATTTTGTATACTAACCTCCCGAAATAAGATATTTTTATGTCTCTGGGCAATAATTTGCCTTTTTTTTCGAAAAGGCATGCAAAATTCAAATTGGCATATTTTTTAATTAATTTTAATAATTAAATTTACCGAAACAAGCAAAATTATCGCTAACCAGAAATTATACTGTGCAGCTATAGTTATGCACCAAGGTGTTGTTATACACTTGAAAAGTGTATATTAATTTTGCCCAGAAGTTTGTAACGCATAGAAATATTCATTTCCGACCCCATAAACTATATATATTCTTGATCAGGACGACGAGCTGAGTTCATTTCCGCTTGTCCGTCCGTCCGTCTGTCCGTCTGTCTGTCTGTTTCTACGCGAACTAGTCCCTCAGATTTAAAGCTATCGAGCTGAAGTTTTGCACAGAGTCTTCTTTTTACTGCTCGCAACTAATATATCGGAACCGGCCGGATCGGATGACTATATCTTATAGCTGCCATAGGAACGATCGGTCGAAAAATAAGTCTTTGTGGGAAAAACTTTTTTGATTTCCATCGTAGCGTCTCCAATCGTAGTATTTATTAGATTTAAATGTTTCCACACAATTCTGATAAAATTGATCAAAATCGGATGACTATAGCATATAGCTGCCATATAAACGGTCGGTCTAAAAACTACTTCTAGTGAGAACAACTTTTTTGTTTTCTATCGTAGCGTCCCCAATTTTGGTATATATTAGTTTTATATGCTTTCACATAATTTCGATAAAAATGATCAAAATCGGATGACTATAGCATATAGCTGCCATAGGAACGATCGGTCGGAAAATGTGTTTTACTAAGAAAAGTTTTTTTTTATGATATCAAATTTTTATTATCAATGATTTAAAATTTTTAAATATCTGATATCTATATCCTATATATATTTTTCCAGATAAATCAGTTGGAGTAAAGTTTTTCAAGTGTATTGAAACTTCGGCACAGTCGAAGTTAGCTTTGCCTTCTCGTTTAATTCTTGTTTTACTTATTCTTGATTCCCTTTTAATTTATAATCGCCAATTAATACTCTTCCCACACCAACTACACGTAAGCTGAATATGTTGGGTGCGGCTATAGTTATGCACCAGAGTTTAAGCCGCGAGCTCTGGGTTTATTTGAAAAACTAGTTATTATAGTGTGCGCGCCTACTGCACGGGAGATCAGGGCTCGACTCCTAACCGAGATCTTCTTTCTCCAATTTTTTTTTTTACAAAATCGCAAAATACATTTAAAATTTTGATTTAAATCAAAAATTATAGGTCTGGAAAGCAAGTAATTAAATAATTGTTTTTAAGTTGCCATCAACCCTAAACAAAAATTGATTTTCTTAAATATGTCGAAATCAAATTTTAAAATGAGAAAAATTTAACTCAATTCAATCAAATTTAAGTAGTATTTTTGGCGTGTAACCACAAACGCTTGCGGTGGTGGACTACGTTGAGGCTGCACTAAGGGGTAACTATTTTTTTCACACTAAACTACAGAAAAACGAGAAGGCAAAGCGAACTTCGACTGTGCCGAAGTTTTAATACACTTGAAAAACTATACTCCAACTGATTTAACCGGTAAAATATATATAGGATATAGAAATTGGGACTAGAAATAGGATATAGATATCAGATATTTAAAATTTTTAAGTCATTGATAATAAAAATTTGATCGGTCCTATGGCAGCTATATGCTATAGTCATCCGATTTTGATAAAATTTTTTCAAACTTATATAAAAACATATAAAACTAATATATTCCCTCTAGGGGGTCTTCTATCTGTGAATAGGGTTTTATAAGTGTTTTAAAAAAAAAAATTATAAATAAAATCATCATTATAAAAAGTTCGCAACAACCAGATAAAGCATCTTCTTTTTTGTCCGGATAAAGCAAAAAAAAAAATGTTCTTAATTCGTATATGGTACCGGAGCTGAGTACAGTGCACATATTAGAGCTTACTTGATTGCAAGGATTAACGCCGAAAGACTATACTACAGTGAACTGGTAGTCTAAAAGAAAGACTGATGCCGTGTTCTCCATAGAATACACCACCCGCTGGATTGTCGAGTTTCGAGCCATTATTTAGTACAGTTTTTTATAGACCTCTATTCCACTTCTCTCTGAAGACGTGAAAAGAGCAGGGTTTCAAACCGGAACCCGAACCGGAACCGTTATTATTTATTTTTTGAGTAAATGAATTAATAATTTTCCTAAATGGACTTAACCTAACAGCAGGGTTAAAATGTGATCGGTAACGTTATCTGAAAACAGTGAATTTAACATTTTATCATATATCAAATGTTCTTCTTGCTCTTCTATTATTAGAACATTTTTTTTGAAGTAAAGTTTATTATGTTTAATTTTCCTTCTTTATATCACTTTCTGTTGTGTAGGTTGCTACCATTTCTATTATATCTTCGGTTTAAAGGATTTTTAAATTATACCGGTACGTACCGGTACACCGAAATAAAAACCAAGGTACCGGTACGGAACCGAATACCGAAATAAACTAGAACCTAAACAGAACCTTTTACCGAAACATTAGTTTCGGTACGTACCAGAACCGGAACCGAAATTCGATTCGGTTTGATTCCCTGGAAAAGAGGTATTATTTTGGCATACAGTAATCAGTGACTGTAGGAAGGACGAATCCCCATCGAACTACGTTTGGAGTCATTCCTCATTTGAGTCCGATGGTTATTCTACACGCATAAAGGACAATAGTGGCTTTCTTAACCTTTTCATCGGTCTTCACTTTCCAGTCAAGCTTGTTGTCGAGTGTGAGGCCAAGATTTGGTGCTGTTAGTCTCTTCATTGAGCTTTGGAGGGGCTATATGGGTAACCAAGTATTTTATAGAAAAATGTACTAGCTCCGTTTTTGAGGGGTTTCAGCTGAGCCCACTTTTTCTGCTCAACGCGTTCGTATAGCATTTGAGGGCACTATCCCTAAAAGACAATGAGTTTTCTTTGCTACTCTAATTGATCTCAAATGGCTTACTGAGGTATCTAATTTGACAAGTTATTTTTTTTTGAGTTTTACAATTCTTTATTAAGTTGTAGGCTTACGTGTATAAACAGGGGATGCATTACTTTATAGTTTTTTTTAGTTTAAAATAATAATATAATTTACTGTTGTTAGCAGCAAAATATTGTTCATTAATTCTTGAATTGAAACATACAGATACAAAAATGACATGTCAAGAAGTGGCTGCAGCAGTTCAATCTGCATGCACAATTTCATATTTACGATTTAAGGACAAACTAGAAGTGTATAAAATTAAGTAAATCAAAGGAAAAAGGATAAGGTGAAACGCTTTTAAACGCTTTTACGGCTCCAGGGGTTCCTCCTTTGGTATCTTCGGTGGCGGCTCCTGCGTTGGCTCCTGCACGGGCTGCTGTGCTGGCTCCTGTATGGGCTCCTCTACGGGCTCCTGCCGTGTTAAATCTACGGGGGGATTGGGCAGCGCTTGTGGCTCTTCCCGCGGTTGCTGCTGCTCGCGATATTCCATTTGCATAATTCGGGACAATATTAGTGCCTGCTGCTCAATACATTTGGGAAAAAATGTTTGCATCAATTCCAGCTTACGCTCCTCCAGCTCTAAACGTTGACGCGAGATTTTGGTTTGCTCGGAAAGCAGTTGATTTTTACGTCTTACTTCCTCCATATACATGGCCTCCAGCGAATCAGCCGAGGGTGGATTAACCGAACCAAAGGGGCGTCCACGCTTGCGGGGCGTGGGCACCGGCATTGGCAAGGCAAGATGGGGTGAGGCTACAGGAGCAGGCATTTGCAATGCTGCAGCAGCACCATTGGTGGCCACAGAGATGGTATTGTTGGTGCTATTTATATAGGCCACTGCGGTAATGGGCTGATGCTGCAGCGGCAAAGCCGATGATGAGCCGGTGGTTACCACCACCGGGTGATGATTGTTGTAGGGAAATTGTGGTTGTTGTTGTGGTGGTGGCGTCTCATAGTTTGCTTGAGGCGGAAACTGTGGCAGTTGTTGTTGTTGTAGCTGCTGTAGCTGCTGCATTTGCTGAGGTGTCTGCAACTCCAATAATTGTGTGGGCTCAGCTGGTGAATACTGTTGCAGTGTCTCTTGAAATGGCATGGAACGTTCATAGTCATCTTCATACTCCTGTTTGACCACCTCATCATACTGATCAGTGAATAGTTCGGTGCTAAAGCTTAGGCTATTGTTATTGTTGTTATTATTAAAGTTGCCATCTGTGGTCAGATTTAGACCTTGCTGCTGAGGCGGCGGCGGCTGCTGAGGCTGCGGCTGTACAGCAGGCAGTGGCGTCTGTTCAATAGGAGGCTGCGGCTGCGGCTGCTGTATTGTGGGCTCTGTGGGCGTGTCCTCCCTGGGCGGCGTCATATCCCTATTGTTGAGCAACGCCTCTGGCGGCAAAGGTTCCGCATTTGTGGGCCTATGCAAATTCTTGAGTATCCTATTTATGATATCATATTTCTTCCAGCGCGTGGCATAGCTGGAGGGATCTGCCAGCAGCTGTTTCTTCACCGATCTGTCGGGCAAATGGATTAAAAAAATTTTTCCTTCCTTCCTCCCGTCTTCTTTATCTTACCTGAATTTGGCCCTTGTCTGATTCACCTTCATTTGTATCTCCTCCGGCTTTACATCCACCGCAAATCTTTCCTTTAACTCTTCAGCCCATTGGGCAAAGAATATGGTATTCTTGCCCGTTCGTGTCAAGCGCCAATTGTCTCTACCCCATATCTCATATAAACGCTCCTCCTCACTGGGCGTCCAATAGCGTCGGGACTTTTCTTTGGCCTTGCCCTCTACCACATCCATAACCGCTCCGCCGCACATATTGTTTGTGGTTGTTGCTGTTGCTAGTTCTGGCTCCGAGCTGGGTGGATTTAGATTACTAGAGGAGCCGGAGCCGCCGCCGCCACCTCCGCCGCCGCTTCCACTTCCACCACCAAGATTTTGATTGAGATTTTCGTATTCCATAAGCCAGCAAATGTTTTCGCAAATGCCGTTGTTGTAATTGCTTTTTGTTTGCGGTGTGGGGCAAAGGTTTTGTTGCCTGTCGAAACGTTTAATTACACAATTATTTCTTGCACGAAGCCAAGAACATATTTTTTTTGCACAAAAAATCAACAACGCTAGTTTGCCAGAGATGTGCGATAGTTTTAAGGTAACCGATTACCTTGTCACGAGTACTTTTCGCGTAACGATTCGTGAAGAGTATGTATCTGTCTAGTATTTTTGTTAACTGACGCTTAAATCTGGTATTTAAATACTAGTTTAATTTTTATCAATAGAGTCTTAAGTGCATAGATGGCGCTATGTAGAAATTTGAAGTAAGAAAATTTTCGTTCGAGTATGTTGTATACGTAGGTTGCTATATATATATCTGGCCTAATAATGAAAACGCGAATATTTATGATCAAAAATGGTTTTATTGTTTTTCAAAGTATTCTCCAGCAAGATTTATACGCTTTTGAATGCGCTCAAACCAATTGTCGAAGCACTTTTTCCACTCCGATTAAGACACATCCAAAACATGGTTTTTGAACTCTTCAACAGCATCTTTTGGCGACGAAAATCGTTGACCACGCATTTTTCCCTTGATGTGCGGGAATAAAAGGTGCCAAGTCAGAGCTGTACGGCAGATGACCCATCAATTCGACGTTTTGGGCGGTCAAAAAGGCGCTGGTGTAAGCTGATGTGTGAGAGCTCGCATGGTGCACAATGATCTGTCTTCTCTTGTTCGTTTTTCGAATTTCTCCGAAGACTTCAGGCAAACAAATTGTGCTGTACCACTCCGAATTGACCTTCCTACGTTGCTCAAGCGGAACAGTCGCCACATGACCAGTTTTACCGAAGAAACAGGCGTACATTTGCTTCGAAGTGCTTCTTCCACGAACGACTTTCGTTGGATTTGTCTCGTCTTCGAAGACCCACACGGTCAATTGCTGTTTTGTTTCGGGCTCATAAGCACAGATCCATGATTCGTCACCTGTGACGATCTTATAAACGTATTTTGAAACACCGCGATTATATTTTTTCAAGATTTCTTTGCACCAATCCACACGAGCCTTTTTTTGAGCGATTGTCATATTGTGCGGGATCCAATGAGAACAAACTTTTTTTACGCCCAGGTGTTCATGCAATATCGAATATATGCTGGTGGAAGAAATGTCCAAGGATGCCTCTATCTAACGGTATGTCACATGACGATCTTGCATTATCAGTTCACGCACGGCATCAATGAATTCTGGCTCAACGACCTTCGTCTTCGAGCGAGCGTCGCCCGCGATTGAATTCATTAAACCAATTTTTCACAGTGCTTCATCGCCATACAAAGATTTAAGTTCATCGTTGCACTCTTGTCGTGATAATCCACGACAAAAGTTGTGAAGAATGATTGCACGAAAATTTTCACGAGTTAATTTCATTTTTCTGCCGAGGTAAGTTTTTAATTAATCGTTAATCGATATTAAACGTGGTCACACATGAAAGAATTGTATGGAGCTTTTATCGATAAAAGTCCACACTTTTTTTGGGAGAAGGTTAATTGGTCCTAAAATGGCTAGGAGTGACCTAGGTCAGAAACTTAAATAGCAACCCACTTATATTGTATATTGTTCCGAATCCTTTCCGGAACTCAGTTTGGAACTCTGTCATTCGGTTATTTCTACATATCCAATTGTTCAGCCTTTCAAGGAGCACCGCTGAGAATACTTTAGCTAATGTGTTTTATATGTGATTCCCCTGTAGTTACACGTAATTTTCGGATCCACTTTCTTATAGACTCTTATCACCTTCTGAAATTGACATGGTACCATTCTGACTTCAAAAATCCTATTAAAAGCGTCTTTTATCTCTTCCCTAAGTAGAGGATTACTAAATTTAATAAATTTTCCAGGAATTCTATTGATTTCGCGTACTTTCCTATCCTTAAGTTTTTTAACGATTACTGACAGTTCTTCCATCAAGAGACTAATCTCTTATGAAGGGTAGTGAAGGATCAGCAAGGTTGTCTGGCTTAAATTGGTTCCTCAATTTCGCTGCGTCAACTTCAATGGCTTTCCTAAATGTATTTCCATTAATTTTTATGGCGGCCCGTTAGGACTTACTATCTCTGATATGTTCGAGGGATCGGGCTAAATTTAAACAGATCTAGAACAGAACAGATCTTTGGACTCTTGACATATACCCTTATAAGACGTGTTTTCTTGATATATACACTGTCATTTATTAATTTTATATCCTTCCACATAATTTTTCCAAGTTATATCAAAGTCGGACGGCATTGATAGGAACAATCTGAAAATTGGTCTTAGTGAGAAAACCTTTTTTTTTAATTGTAACGTCTTCAAACGTGCATTATATTAATTTCATTTGCTTCCACTGCCCTGCTTTTAATATACCCTTTTTCAGAAAAAACAATATGGGCCATCTAGTTAAATACATAATCTTTGTTTTTACTGCTTTGCTCTCACGTCGAATTGAACACAAAGCAAGGGCCAGACATTGTGACTTTAATTATCGTAAGCAAATACCAAATACATTTACCAGCATTTACTTATATTTAATGTTATTTCATTTTTTCTATATTAAATATTAAATTTTCTCCAGTAAAATAAATTGCATTTAATATTTTGGTATATTTTCTGTGTTCTGGTCACACTGTTTTTTTTGTTGCAAATTTCTGCCGGCCGGTTGTTTTGTTTTACTTTTTTTTGGGATTTTTCAGCTTGCCCCCTTACGGTGCTCAGTCACGTACTCTGAAATTTGTTTTGACATGAATTTTCAAACATTTATGTTGAAATTAATATTTAATCATTAATAACAACAACAAAAACAAGGATGAGTGGTGCCAAACACTTGCGTTTGCGCTACTACACTTCGGTGGAGGAGGCGACCTTGGTGCGACTGTGGCGCGAGCACTTACATGAGATTCCTTCCTATTCGGAGAATTTGCCCATCTTTCGGGACATTTCGTTTGGACTGCAGCAATATGGCGTCAAGCTCAATAAGCAGGAGGTGCGACGTCGCATTGCCAATTATAGGAATAAGTATTTGTGAGTATTTATGTGAAAAAAAGTTCGCCCACATATTTAAATCCAAATAATTTTCCAGAAGCGAACGCAATCACATGGAGACGGACAAGGATTACAAATCGGATTGGCGTCTCTTTCCCTTGGTCGATTGCCTGTTCAATCCGGCTCTGTCCACGCCAGATGTCCATCATCAGAAACAGATATTGGAGCAGGCGGAGAAACAGATACGCAACGAGTGGCCCGATCTGCGTCCGTATGTGCGTCAACCCACGAATCATTTGAAATTCGAACGTGATCCCGATGGTTGTGCCTTCCTAGAGGTAGATCCAACTGCCACGCAAACGCAGCTTAAGCCAGAACCTTTTGTACCCAAGACTGAATGGAAATCACCTGAATTAGATGTACCCATGCCGGATGACAATCTTATTCCGCGTTCACCTTTGGCCCCAGCCAATCGTACGCTGGAAACGCACTCAACTGAGGCTACATTTCAATTGCCCACTGTGACGCCTCCGCGTCGCTTTCGTGGCCGTCGCAGTATTATGCCGCGTACCGGACAAATCACCATGAAGCAAATTGAACGTTTGCGCAAGGAAAATGTGCTGCTAGAGGAACAAAACGATGTCTATCTGAACGATCTCGAGTTGAAGGAGAAACAATTCCAAGCCCTAGAACAAACTTTCAATTTATATCTGCAACAGCAGGACACATTTCTCTCGTTTCTCAGTCAACGCGGATTCAAATAAGAGTCCAATTATTACAATCCACCCACTCGACCTGGAGACGAGTGGGTCATAGATAAAGAATCTATTATTAGCTTTAATTTCTGAATTACCCTTGATTTTTTATTTTTTTGGAAATTGTTCCTTCAGTATGAGAGAAAGGCAACTTTAATCTAGTTCAAGCGAATGAAATGTACAAAGAAAAGCTTAGCGCTAACCTAAGATATTTTTATGTTAATACAACCCACAAAATCCCACGCCATCCTCTAAAATAAAGCCCAAAATAAGAATGGGCTAAAAATAATACATAAATATAATTTAAATTGTTAAATTGTTAACTTACAATACTAGCCGGATGGATGCAGAAAGGAGTGCCAGCGATTTACATTTAGATCGAGACCAGGAGACGACCAGATGAACGGATGGCGCTTATTCTGAATTTGCCATGATCTATATATTGGTATACTAAAAGATTGCATCCTGAATTTGCCTCAAATCGGAGCGTTAAGTACCTAGGCTGCAAACCTTCATAATTCTAGACGAGGTTCGGTATGGGAGTTCGAACCCGTGAGGAATTTATAGGTTCGGTTTGCGGATCGGTTCCTGTAACCCCTGAGCCCCAGGTTTTGGTTCAACCCTTGGTTCATATGAACAAAAAATAATAATTTTTGTCGACATGTTTAAAAGCTTAAATTGGTTTTATAAAAAATAAATTAGTAATTTTTAACATTTGCTTAGTTTAATGCGCGAATAAGAAAGCAATTAATACAGACCTTACTCGTACTCGATATCCTGCAATTCGATAAAAGTAAACGATTTCAACAAATCGTTCCGGAGATGTCAGAGTAGACCATAATCTATCAGACCATCGAGGCAACTGCGAAGTAGACAAACACGCGATAGGCAGAACGCATAATATACAGAACAGGTATGCCTATGGTAACGTGTATGCTCGTTTTACGAAATCAGAACAAATCAGAAATGGCAAGACATAGCCAAGTCGATGCGTCTTCGTCTGTTTCTGCCTCAATCCAACGGAACAAAAACATCTCGGATCCTCTAATAGACGTCACTGATCTAGCAAAAACCTGCTGAAACAGAAATTTAATGTTCCAATGTTCGAACCATGGACCGTCCCAAGTTTTACCGAATTTATATAGAAGAGTAATTAATTTGTTAAAAATATAAAAAATGTACAGAAATTACGAATTTTTGCTTTCTTGAACATCAGATTTCCATTATTTTCAATTCAAATTTATTAGTAGTATTTCTTTGAGCAATTGTTGGTCTATGCTACTTCTTTCATTAGTAAATGCCCGATTACCTAAGAGTTGTAACTTTTGTTGAACCGAACCGAAAGTTTTGGTTAGGTTCACAGTAAAAAAAGTCTGAATTCCAATTTCAAACCGGCTCGATGCTTTTCAGACACTTTTTGTATTGATGCGAAGAAGGAGTGGACAGTAAGGTATACCACATCACCTTCACATGATGCCAAATGCTTATGGCCTAAATATGCTGGGTGAATCGCCAGCAACCGCTCCAATCTAACCTCACCCAACAAAGTTTAAGTTAGACATTATAACTTCCTAATGATATTTGATATTAAAACGTAAATTCTTAGGATTTTACTACATTACATTTTTTGAAATATTAAAACAGAATTTTTTAGCGCGAAATTTGATTAAAGTCCAGAAACTACATATCCAAGATTTGTATTTAATATTTAAGGGAGGGTTTTTTTAAGACTATTTCCGTCTGTTTCTATGCTATCTCCTCCCTCAGTTTTAAAGCTATCTTGACCAAACTTTGCAAAACAGTCTTTAAATATATATAGGCTGCACATTTGTCGGAATCGGCCAGATCGGATGAAGAATTTTAGAAATTCTTCCACTTAATACTGGACAAATTTATAAAAATCGGATGACTATATCATATAGCTGTCATAGAAACGGTTGAACGATATTCGAATTTTAAGCAAATCAAATAATTACGCTGGGCAGCACTTGCACAGTTTGTGTGACCCACACTATGAACTAGATATTATAAGATATAGAGTATTTTACGGGTCAGAAAGCTTCGGTCGGGTCGACTTTCTTATTTGTTTAAATCTGACGTGATGTTACGGTAATTAAATTTCATTTGGCTATTTTTTAGTCAAGAAAATATTTCTTAAATTATTTAACGCAACAAAAAAATCAATTTTAATTGTATCTAAAGTTTTGCGAAAAGAATCGAAAAGAAAAAATGCACTGAAAAACTGGTCAAAACGTAAATTTGTACTTTCTAGCCCGATATATCGCTAACTGTACTAAGGAAAGCGTTAAACTTTTTAATTAAAATTATATTGCATATTTATCTTTTCGAAATCGAGTAAGAAACAACTTTTAATGATCTTTCAGGAACTCCTTTCAGACCTATTAAGAAAAAGTATGAGAAGTACATTTAAATCATCGTCTAAATCCCGTCTTAGTTGAGATTTTTATTTATATTTAAAAAAACGGAGTTATTTCTAGTTTTTTAAATAATGTTAAAAATTAATAGATAAAGCATTGGGATTTCGAGTATCAAGATAGGTTTGTTTATGTAATTTTTTAGAGTTATCAAAGAAAAAATTGGTAAATACATGTTACCACAAATGGACAGATAACAGATGGTTTATCTTGGATTGGATTATTTCTCAATCTCATAGAGTGATTATAAATGAATGATTTTTTTGATGAAAAACAAAAAAAATATCGTTATTTGCGGTCCTTGTATTAAATGTATCTGGTTTAGCTAAACGATTCGCAACTATTTCAAATATTTTAGCATACATTTCACATTTTCTAATTGCCCATAATTATAATAAGTTGCAACAGAAGCGTCTTCATTTTGCCACTTCTCATGTTGAAGTATCATTAGTCTAGCCACTGCATTTCCTTCAGTTTCATCCTGACAGACAACCAATCAATCAATCAATCAGCCATACATCCAGCTTAACATTTCAATCGATTGGCGACATGCAAAAAAGATGATGAAGACGGCTTGGTAAGTGCTGGTAACAGGTGTAACCATGGCTTGAGCAAAAGACACGATAAGATGAGTTAACTAGGGGGAAAGTATGAAAGCTGAGAAAAATTGTGTCAAACTAAATTTTATTTTATCTGAGTTTAGGCCTTTAGTTTGATGTGTAAAGCGATACCCAGACGGTTTAATAAATATTATAACGGTATCGCAAATATTTTAGAAATTTGTGAAAGAAAAATATGAAACAATATTTGGGACATGAGTGACGCCGTGCTACAATTTTTGGTATACGAATAAATCCAAATGAATCTTTCGCTAATGTTCAATTCGATTTGAATCTTTTAAGTGTCAATTCAAATGAAATAAGGCATGAATGTCTCACAGAATCATTAAAATCATTCCTTTACAGCTCTGTAAAATATCCAAACGCAACTCTTTATCGTTATCCCCGAACTTAGATGAAAAATGGACACCATTTATTTCTTTGGATAATTTTTCATTTGCTTCTCAATATATTTAAGCCCAACTATGCTTTCAATAAACTTAAATGCATCTTCCTCGGTTTTTAATTTTAATCGCCCACAAAATGAGCTCCAAAATCCAGCTGGTCCCTTCTTCCTTCAATTTCTCTTCAAGGTCACAATTACCACCAACGATTAGTGGAAAATCATTTGGGGAAATGCCATCAACTTTAAATGGCAAAAGCAATTGAAAACAATTGCGTACCAATTACATCCCCAAAAAATAATTTCAATTACAGCCAACTGAGACGCAAATTTTGGGATTTCCTTGTTGAACCAGGAAACAATTAATTTACCCCATCCCCACATTAACCTCCTTCCCCACAGCGGAAAAAAAATCCAACGCAAATTTGTTGAAATTTCGTGTTAATTTTGGCATTTGGGTACAAAAAATGTGAAAAATCTTTAATGGAAATTTGAGGGGTTGGGTATAAGGTTAAAAAAAGGATAAAGCGAAAATGACTTTTATTTTGTATGTGTTTTCTTGTAGAGTGTGAGGAGTTTTTTAGGCCCGTTTCGGTCCCTGTAATCGGAGTTGCTTCGGGTTCTTCTACAGTTTGGCACAGCTGATTGTTAACTATTCCCATTAGATTCTTCGCAATACAATTTATTAACCAGTTCCCTCGATAGTTACTCGGTATGTTCAGATCAACTTTTTTATGAATGCGAAAAATTATGCTCTTAGTGAAAATTTCGTTAACAGAATGATAGTTCAGGATTTCATTTAAAGTATTAGCTTGTTCCGTCATCATACTAATTGGTGCGTTTACAAAGTATTCGTACGGTATTCCATCCTCTGCTGGTGCTTTATTTCTACTTTATCTAAATCTAATGCTGAAAAGATTGCTATAGCAATTGCTATAGACGTATATTTAGAAGAAACCATAAATCCATCACTTCAATCTTTTGCGCAGCATGCGTATAGCAAAGGTATATCCATTGAAACAGCACTTCACTCCCTAGTCTGAAATGTAAAGCAATCACTAGAGATTAAATAGTACACACTGACATCGAAGGAGCGTTTAATAACGTCCCTTTCAGCGCAATCACATCTCTCCTGACCAGGGAATAATTCCGTAACTGGAACCGTTAACCGAAAGAAACCGTTTCAAGCCATGTACCGGTATCGAAACTTGAACCGATATTACAAACTGTTAACCGTTATAATAGGTATCGAAAAAAACCGGAACCATACCGAAACGCTATACCGGTAATGTTTTGGTTTCTTATTATTTATCTTACTGATTTAGAAATATTTCAAAAATGTTTTTTTCAAATGGTAAAATAGCAATAAATACACTCAGAAAAAGTCCTACATTTAAGAAAGATTTTAAGAGAATAAAAAAGAGAATTTGATTCTGGTTATTCATTAAGTGCGAATTTCAAAATGTATTACTTTTCCTGAGTGTATTTATTGCTATTTTACCATTAGAAAAAAACATTTTTGAAATATTTAACAATCAGAATACTAAGTAAGCGTATACTAAGTATTTAAACATCAGCATGAATTACAAAATAAATTTTTTCTTACCATTTTCCGCTAATTTTCCGAATAATTTCAAAATTGGAAAATTGGTAATATTTTGTTATTTAGAGCTCAAAAGCTAATCTTTTCATTGAAGCTAATCTAATGAAAATAAAGAGAGTTTCATTCATAAATTTTCCGCCTATTTTCCGACCTTAGGGGTAGATTTAAAAATGATTTTGAATCCGATCAAATTGGAAAACAAATTTTTCAATATTTTACCTCCAGCTTTCCAAATTTTGAAAAACCCGATGGTTATATTTTGTTATTTAAAAATAAATTTAAAGCTGACCGGATAAAAACCATACATCAGTTTTCCGTACATTTTCCGACTTTCGTAGAATATTTTCAAAAATTTTAAAGTAATGAGTTTCATATTCTGGTATGTGCAGCTTGAAATATGGGTGGGTGAGTTTTCCAACAAAAGTGAATACAATTTTATTGAAATTTCCAGATAGAGCTTTCAAAAAAGAATTTGTGTCCGATCAAATAAAGGACAACATTTTTTTCAAAGAATTTTTTCGCAAATTTCCGTATTTTCCAAAATGTGAAAATAAGTATGGAGTTGTCCGGATAAAAAAATCAAAGATCATACAACAGTTTTCGACCATTTTCGTAATTTTGGGGGATGATTTTTCAATAACGACCCTATTCCCATACGATTTGGGTCGTTTAAGGGTCGAAAGCGATAGGTAAGATAAATGGGACTGACTTTCAAATTTGGATATGATTAGCTTAAAAAATTAGTTTGAAACTAATCGGTAAACCCATTTTCCACCCATGGGATAATTTTAAGAAAAACTGGTATGCAGCCATTGTAGAATTTTGATTTCGATTTTTTTAAAATTAGTTTGGAGCTGATCAGATGAAAAACAAAAAAGTTTCATACAACAGTTTTCTGTGAACTTTCCACATTTTCCGGCAGAATTTTCCAAAACCCCGTCTTAGTACTCACTTTCAGAATAAGATGCAACTACTGTAAAAAGTTCAGCTTGCTATCTCTAACGGTTTGGCCTGTGCAAGGGTCACCAATCAGTCAGTCAGGTTGAACTTTTTATATACATGTATAGAATAAAAAAAAATTTCTTTTAAGCGGAAAAACACTTTTTTGGTAAATATAAGCCCTCTAATTAAATGTTAATGATTTCTAAGTTTTGGAAAAATCCACCCTTAGTATATAAATGTTAGAAAAAAGTTTCTGGATTTTAATCAAATTTTGCCCTAACAAATTCTGTTTTAATATTTCGAAAAATGTAATGTAGGAAAAAGCTAAGGCAGATTTTATGTTTTCATCCGTTTTTGTGATTTTTAGAGTTGATATACTAGCGTATTATGAGCTTTATTGTACCGTAGTCTTATAGTATGGGTTCAAATCTATACAAATAGCGTAAGATCTTTATTTTTGACGAAGATTATTAAGAAATATTTTTTTAAGCTTTATGGGAATTGGCCCTAAGGCGAGTTTTCCTGGGCGACATAAGAATAGAGAATTCCTTAATTATAGATTGTTTTTCTTTCTGAGTGTAGGGATACCACTGAACACCTTCTTTAGAAGTGCCCTTGTTTATATATCTTCGTGCGCAGGCATTCCCTAATTAAGAGTTAACTGGTCTATTGGTGAGCGAGAGTCGAATAAGCTATATAAGGGGTGCCTCCACATATTCACTTCTGTTCTCGTTTCCGAAACCGATCGATTGGAATTGGTGGAGGTTCTTATTTTAAAGAAACGATTGGACAATTCGTGTTATATATTTTGGTATTAAAACATTCGAATGAACATAATTGGAAATTTTAAGTTATTCGCCGAATAAGACAACCGGTTTCTGAAAACGGAAACATTTACCAATTCCGATTCCGCATTATTTGATCGAAATTGGAAACGGGAAGGGGCCTGATAGATCGTCCAACGAAATTGTTCGTCTTAAAATAAAAAAAACTAAAAATCTGTATATTTAAAAATGTTTCTTAATTTTTTTTTTATATTTTTGAAATAATTAAAATTTTTAATATTAACAAAATTAATTTTCAAGTACCGTCCTCGATTTCAAAATCGAAATAATTAAAATTTGTAATATTAAAAAAAATTATATTTTAAAATCCGATACCGATATTTCGATTTCGAAACCGAAACCCGAAATAATCTGAATACCGAAATTCTCATTTTGTTAAGTACCGGAACCGATATTCCGTTTCGGATTAATCCCAGGTCCCGACCGATCTATATGTGGAGGCACGCCTTATGGAGTTTAACCACTTTAGCGTTTGATACCAAGTATGAGGTCATAATACCAAGCTTCTTGGATTGGAACTTCTTCACCCATGACAAACCAAACGCCATTAACATATACACAGATGGTTCCAAATTGGAACGTCAAGTAGGTGGCGGAGTTTTCAGTTTAGACCTTGGTATAGAAATATCCTTTCGTCTTGCATCAATCTAAATCGTTTTCAGGCTGAGAACAAAACAAAGTTTAATTTTCAAAAATATCATAAAAAGTTAAGAAAATTTTTAATCCCCTTTATGGAAAGTGGCCTTGACATACTACATACACACATACATCCAAAAATAAGAAATATACAATAAGTGATAACATCATCTCCTTGTCAGCTAAATCATGACAACTATTTACATGCTTAAATTTTATTAGAATTATTATTTGTTTTTTTCATTTTTGTTTGTCATAAAATCAATGTACTTTCGAAAAAGTTCATTTCGTTCCTTTTGTATCTCATTGGATTTCTCCAGGGCCATTCGTATGCCGCGTAGATCCTCATTACATTTAAATTCTTTGGTTGGATCTTTCTGTTGTTGTAATTTAGGTGTAATTCGACCGGTGGATTCCTTAGAGGATTCCTCCAAATCGGATGCAGCCACTTGGGCTGAAGCCTCATTTTCATACTCTCCTCCCTCCGCCTCGTCATAGAACATGTTCTCCTCTTTGATAAAATCGAAAATGGTATACTGTTGCTCTGTGCCCGCAAAAGAGTTGCTGTCCCTCGCGGACAGGCCCAAATCATCATTGAATATTTTCTCCATATCCTTGTAATACTGCCATTTCGATTTCATTGCCTGCCCGTTGGCCATTTTCTTCTCCCTAATCGTGCGGAATGTCTTCTTCAAATTTCTAAATTTACGATCAATCTTATTCACGGACAGTCCATGGATGCCATTCGATTCCATTTCGTCGATGACATTTTGCCAAGTGATTTTATTCCTAATCATGGGATTTCGAAAATTTGGTTTGTACTTCATGTAGAGCGAAAGCATCAATTTGGTGGATCTGGAGTTCCAGGTCTTCTCATCAGCATCAACTGGACATAAATAAGCATAGAGTTGAATTTATTTATAATTTACAATTAATGGATTGTCTTACACTTGGCATCTGCGTCCATTTTTTGTGCTCAAAATGTAAACAAACAGCAAATGCAGAACAAATTAAAATGGACTAACGCGTTTTCGGGCATAATTTGAGATTTAACAGCTGAGCTGTCAGGGCTGCACAATCATGAATGTGTAACCAGTCACGAGTAACTGCTGATGTGATTAGGTTTAATAAAAATTTCAGTTTCTATTTTATGAATTAGAGGATTCAGTTACAAATTTCGACCATGAGCAAATTAAAGTTAATAATCTAGCTAAATTATCAATTGAAGTAGAAATAAGTGATTTAATAGATACACTAGGTAAAAATTTTGACCTGTTTTCTGAATTTTGGTCGGAAACGAACTTTTTGCATATTTTGCATTTTTTGAAACTAAATTTTGACTTAAAAAAAATCTCAAGAAAATTCGAAAAAAACTAAAAGTGGTAAATTTTGTTTTTTAATCGTTGTAGAACATCAATAAGACGTCAAACAAGCTATTGTTAGAGAAAAACTCATCTGAGCCAGCCTGTCTTAGGAAAGGGTTCCATAAAAATATCCTGCAACAGTTATCTCTTAAGCTACGGTTAAAAAAAATGGACAAATGCGATTTGGGGCATCGAATTTCGTTTCCGGATCAGGTACGTACCAAAACTATTGTTTTGGTAAAAAGATTTGATTAGGTTCTAGTTTAATTCGGTAATCGGTTTCGTACCGGTACCGTGGATTTTATTTTATAACCACGGTACGTACCGGTATACGTGGGTTACTATTTAAGTTTCTGACCTAGGTCACTTCCAGGCATTTTAGGACCAATCGGCCTTTTCCCAAAAAAAAGGGACTTTTATCGATAAAAGCTCCATACAACTCTTTTATGTGTGACCACGTTCGATATCGATTAACGATTAATCAAAAACTTACCTCGGCAGAAAAATGGAATTAACCCGTGAAAATTTCATTTTTCATAACTTTCGACGTGGATTATCACGACAAGAGTGCAACGATGAACTTATATCTTTGTATGGCGATGAAGCACCATCCTATAGCACTGTGAAAAATTGGTTTAACGAATTCAATCGCGGGCGATGCTCGCTCGGAGACGAAAAACAGTCCAAAAACTGATGTTGTGCCAGAAAACATTGATGCCGTGCATGAACTGATAATGCAAGATCGTCAAGTGACATACCGTGAGATAGAGGCATCCTTGGGCATTTCTTCCACCAGCATACATTCGATATTGCATGAACACCTGGGCGTAAAAAAGGTTTGTTCAATCGCTCAAAAAAATTTTCGTGTGGATTGGTGCAAAGAAATTTTGAAAAAATATAATCGGGGTGTTTTAAAAGACGTTTATAAGATCGTCACAGGGCACGAATCATGCATCTATGCTTATGAGCCCGAAACAAAACAGCAATCGACCGTGGTGGGTCTTTGAAGACGAGCCAAATCCAACGAAAGTCGTTCGTGGAAGAAGCACTTCGAAGCAAATGGTCGCCTGTTTCTTCGGTAAAACTGGTCATATGGCGACTGTTCCGCTTGAGCAACCTAGGACGGTCAATTGTGAGTTGTACACCATAATTTGTTTGCCTTAAGTCTTTGGAGAAATTCGAAAAACGAACAAGAGAAGAGAGATCATTGTGCAC
This sequence comes from Lordiphosa mommai, assembly GCA_018904225.1. Classification (NCBI taxonomy): domain Eukaryota; kingdom Metazoa; phylum Arthropoda; class Insecta; order Diptera; family Drosophilidae; genus Lordiphosa; species Lordiphosa mommai. The sequence continues at coordinate 632,490 of JAEIFT010000097.1, read as the reverse complement.
CATGACAATGCGAGCTTTCACACATCAGCTCACACCAGCGCCTTTTTGACCGCCCAAAACGTCGAATTGATGGGTCATCCGCCGTACGACCCTGACTTGGCACCCAATGGATTCTTTTTATTCCCGCACATCAAGGGAAAAATGCGTGGTCAACGATTTTCGTCGCCAGAAGATGCTGTTGAAGAGTTCAAAAACCATGTTTTAAAAAAAGTGGTTCGACAATTGGTTTGAGCGCATGCAAAAGTGTATTAATCTTGCTGGAGAAAACTTTGAAAAACAATAAAACCATTTTTGATCATAAGTATTCGCGTTTTCATTATTAGGTCAGATATATATATAGCAACCTATGTAAACCGATCCAATAGACCAATGCCTCAATTCAATGTTGATTCTATAGAGTGAATTGCGATCATGAGTTATTTTATGTTTTTTTATATTATTCTTAAATTTTTTTGGAATTACAAATATAATTTTTTAGTTTAATACATTCTTTATTCTACTGAGCTTAAGCTTTGTATATAGTTGATCTGGTATAGTCTATGTTATAATAACAAATTTACACATATTTAAACCAGATCACAAAATTATTTAACATATCAGAGATCTACCTTAAAAAAATTAAAGTTTTTGAAATACTCAAAACCTTTCTCAGATAATAGCCCTGAATGTATGTTAAATGGTATTTTATCAATGCCTTTTGTTAACAGTCCAGCTCAGTGTAATTTATAACAATTCAAGCTTTGGCGCTTAAAAAGCGCCCTCTGTCGTCTTTCAAGTGCACTAAACAGAAATACTAAATGAAATTACGCCCATAGAGCAGCTCATCAAAACTCTTATTAAATAACAAATTGAACTTAATAAACAAGTTTCTAACTTGACAACAAAAGATTGTTTATTAAAAACCAACAATGTAGCATTAATTTATTCAAATTTCCCATTTAATTCGACCATTTAAGTTAAGCCAAGTTTTGTTTGGGTATTTTCTACGCGAAACGGTCACACTGCAACGCCACGCTCTCTCTCTCACTCTGTCTCTCTTTGTGTGTTTGTTTCAGTTCTCAACGAAATTTCAAAGCGTGCGGGTGGCCAAAGCGCGTGTATAAATGCAACCACAAAAAAATATTAAACAAAATCCAACAACACATTGGAATTGAATAGCAAAAAAAAATGCAACATAAATCTAACAACAAACAACAATTGTGTGTGTAAAAAAAGGTGTGAAATAAGAAAAAAAAAGAAATTCTGCATTTGCAAAAAACAAGTGTAAAAGCGTGAGCCCAGTGCCAGTGCCTGAGTGTGTCTGTGTGTGTGCGTTTGTGTTTTTGTTTGTTTGTTTGTTGCTTTTGTTTCTCTTCTTGGGTGTGTGTTTGTTTGTGTGCGAGCTTCACCTAAATAAACCAACCAATTGACATTTTTGGCATACCAATTAGAAATTGTTGTTATTGCCGCATGGCCCAAAAATCAGCTGTCTGGCTGGGTGGCTCTCTTTCTCTCTCTCTCCCACTATTTCACACCTTTTGTGAAACTCTTTGAGACCTGAGCCGAGCTTATCTTAATTCGAAACCCGTTTCTTTTGCCTTTTTCATTCATAGAAAAAATTTCTTTTATTTTATCACAAGCAACAACAAATAATCAAAAGAAATCAAATTTCAAATTCGTGCAAACCAACAAAAAAAAAAAAAATACAACTACAAAAATTATCCCTCATCAACGGTCGAAAATTGCAGCGTGTTGTGTGATGTAAGTTTTTATATGATATTTATTTATAAAATTGTATTGTATATAATTTTTTTTTATTTTGTATTGTATTGAACCTTTTGCTATTGTTGTTGCTAATTGGAAATCTTTCTCTTTCCGCTTGTTTTGTTGTTAAATGACCAAAATCGCGTCAATCTGTATCGCCTTTTCAAACATTATTTCATTCATAGCTTAAGTGTGGGAGTAAGTTGACGGGTCTGTGAGTTTTTTATATATATTTTTTTTTTAAGAAATCTCTGAAATGAAATGTTAATCATTTTTCAAAAACTTTTAAATTTTAAATTTTGAATAAATAATGCGAGAATATATTTAAAAAAATTGAAATAATTTCGTCTAATAAGACTCACAGGATTATTAAAAATGAAATAAAAATAAAATTTAAATTCTAGTTTGTTAAAAAAATATATTTTTTTTGAAATCTTCCTATTTACCTAATCAATCAAATAATTATTATTAATTAATTAAAATTTAAACAGAAAGCAAAGGCTTGTTTTTTGAACATTATTGCATAACATGTTTTAACAATTATTTTAAACTCGCTTTAATACATAAAGAAACCTAATATATGATGAATATGGTTTCAAAATTCCACATTTTCTTAATTAATAATTTATCTTCCGAATTAAAAGTACAAATTTCAGTTGAATCGGTTGAGTTGACCATTTCGATTTGGCTACACAGAAAAAAGATCAAATATCAATCTGATATCGGCTGATGAATTTAATATTTTATAAATATTACTTATTTTATATAATTTTGAAACGAATACATATAATTGTGACCCTAATAAATATCATTTTGTCATTAAAATATCATATTGGTATGGAAAATATCAATTCAATACAAACAACAATCATTATGTTATGAAACAAGGTAACATTCATATTTCAACATGTTAATTTGATCTTAAAACCAGGGTGTCAAACCGGAACCCGAACTGGAACCTTATACCGAAAAGAACCGATTGAAACACAGAATCAGAACCAACCGGAACCATTATTATTTTATTAAGAACTGGTATTTCGTGACCTCGCATTTCATAACCGGTACATTTTCAGTTTCTATGCATCGAACACCTGCAGTTTAAGCTATATTTAAAAGAGATTTTTAGTCTTTAAAGAAGTCTTTGACTTAAAATAACAGTAGATTAATGTTTTAAATAACAATATTCATCTTAATAGGAATGCCTCAAATATTTTACCTTATCTCTAGAATTTACAAGGAGACGATTTAATATTTCGACCATATGCGAAATGGGGATACCTATAAAAAAATGGTTTTAAAATGGATCGGTAACGTTACAGTTTTCATATTTAAAAGTTTCAAAAGGATCCTTAAAAATTATGTTAAAGATTGTCCTAATGCACTTTCAATTGTGTAGCATAAATTTTGAAATATTGTTTTAAGTGATGAAAAAATATATTTGAATGTTCCAAATGGTTTTTAATGGGCTTAGTTTGGGATATTGGAACCTGAAACAAATTAAACGTCGGTTTGATTCCCCGCAATTATAAAGGTGGGTTGATGAAGGCGTGGGCTCTATTTGGGATTGCTGGAAAGAGTCTAATATGCTTTGTTACACATAAAATGAACTCCGAAAAAATATGTGGATCTACTAGACGAAGTTTTCATTAATTTTGCCGACGAATATTAAGATGACCCTTGGACATTGCAACAGGACAATCCTGCATCCACTTTTCAATATGCACAAAACAATATTCTGAAGAACAAAAAATACTGGTTTTTAAAAACCAACTCCAAAAAAAATCTTTGCGGCATCATTTCCGATGTTAGCTTTTTATTTTTTGTAGGACCTCATGTTGGATATTAACAGACCTCAAACACTCTGTCTAAATTACGCTAGCTTACAAAACTAAAAAAAAAAAAAATGGCCGATGGAAGCCGGTATTTTTTGTTGATGTATTTTGGAATGCTGAACTCAGTACGTACCGAAAAAAACTAAAAAAAAACTCCAACTCAAAAACGTATCTATACAAAAATTTTTGAACTTCATTTTTGAGTTCAGTATTCCAAAATACATTAAAAAAAACCTGTCTTCAATCGGTCTTTTTGGCTGCAAACTAGTGTTATCTAGGAATGATTGACGGAGTCCTTCAAAAAATCATAGGCGAATGCGTAATCACTCTTTTAAGGAGTCCCTATGGAACACTTTTTTAGCATATGTTAAAAAAACCTTTTTCTCCGGCGGATATGCACCTTTGGGACTATTTTAGGAGTCTCCCTAGCAGGGAATAGGGAGTCCTAAAAGTGTACCCAGCTGGACTCCGCTGTTTGGCTGGAATATTTGTCCACATTGCATAATCGGTTGACTATATCATATTGCTGTCGTAGAAACGAAAGGTCCAAAAGTGGTTCTTAGAGAGAAAAAGTTATAAGATTTAAATCGTAGCTTCTTTAAGCTTTTCAATTATTAATATTATTTGCTTGAACACAATTATGCGAAGGTGGAGGGTGGAACAATAAAAACTCATGTTTAAGTGGTCGTTGCTAAAAGATGTTAACTTAACATACTTAACTCATATCTTTCTTATAACATTGAAGGCTACTTAAACTTGCCGCTAAAAGAAATTTCGTTGTCATAGGTCAACATTAGTTTGTCACTGCGGGCAGATCATCTTGCCACCAAGTTCATTTTATAGATTTTTAAAAATAAAGAAAAAAATATTTTGTGTAAAGTTCTTATGTGGAGTGGAACCCCCACGCGCCACTGCATCACACAAGAAGCATTTTAATGCTTTTACACTTTCGTGTTTTGTTTATGAAGCAGTAGAGAGTCGCACCGCGTCTCAGCGACTAAAAATATTTGTGTGTATTTTAAAACACAATAAAAATAGGAAGCTAAGCTTGATTTGAACTATATACAATCATATTTTTCTTTGTCTAGAAATTATTTCATATTTTTGCTAATAGCAGGATGTAAAGTAAAGACAAAATCTACTTGTTGTTGCTGTTAGTACCCACCGCTGCTTTTTACCATCCAATTGTAGTCTGGAGTATATGTCATTATTGATATGTTTTTACTGTAGAATTTTGTACCCCCGGTTTAATCCGATTATATATCTAAAGTTCAAGTAAAACATTATAATTCGAAATTTTTTTCAAAGAATTTTTGTGGACTTTTCGATTCAAATTTGATAAAAATTCCCCAATCATTAATTTCTAAAATTAGCAAGAACCACACACTAGACTTCTTGTCCGCAACGACGAAGCACACAATACAAATTCCTTCAACTCAAACAAGTTTTGTAGCCAACGACTTTTAATGTGGACTTCCGCTTAGGCGTTTGTATTTGCTGTTATTTTTATCTTTAAACTGAGAATAATGTCAAGCTTATCGACTTGACTCCACCCACATACAAAAGTCTGTATACATAAGTAATAATTCCACACTAAGACTGCAATGCGTTGGTGACGTCGCAAAAGTCGGCGTCTGGCTTTATCAGGTCTGTACGACATGAGGTTGACGCCGGCTACTGATTCACGTGCTGGGTAAATATTTGACATTTCAATAAAATGCTCTTTAAAGGGGGGAAAACATTTGTTTTGTTTGTACTTTTGAGTAATTGGTACACTGACAATAATAAAATATATATTTGCACTGGCAGGTAATAAATATTTACAAATTGTTGTGCAAATATTAGGTTTAGGTTTCGTGAAATACTATGCCAAATCTATTAAAGAAATTCTCATAAATCTGCGTCTCTTGCTTTCAACTCAAATACTCGTCAAAGTCTATTTTTGAATGTCACACGCATCAATTAATATTTGGTTAAACACACATTTTATTTATATATATATATTTGTGTATTTTTTGTGTGACAATTTTAACCGCAAGATTTATGTGGACTTTGCGACGTATTAATGAGCTTATTAAAAAATGTATTTAAACACCATTTTTTTGATGTGTTAACAAATGTTTTTCTGGTCTCGACAGCGACTAATGTGGGAATTAGTGAGCAAATTGATAAATATTTTGTTAATTGCCTAAGGAACCAGAGTAACAGGTTAAACGATTTATCATAAATTTAATCCTGGCGGTATTTTTTCAACTATTTTTATCAAAATAATCTCTTGGAAAATTTAATCAACTCTTGAACACTTTAGACGCGATTACTTGAAGTCGTTTGGTGAGTGCAATGTAAATTGCAAAATGAAAATTGACGGCGCTAGATAAAATGGGAGCGTGCATATTAAATTACCGCAAATAACTTATATGAAGAATAATTATTATTATGTCGCTGGCAAATTGCTAATGTTTGCACTTATGTAAAATGTAGGCTATAAAAAATAAAAACAAAACAGAATAGAACAGAAAATGATTTTTTATGGCAAAGTCTTAACTAGTAATCAAAATGTGTTAGAGATAATAAAGTGAGTTTATTTCAGTGAGTAAACCGGATTCCTGGCGGTTCAGTACAAATCCTGTGGGCAGTATTAACTAACCATAAAATTCCAGTTGAGTAAACTATCCATTTTAAATTTTAAGGCTTTATTTATTTTAATACCCATTTAGTTGTTAAAGTAACTTCGATATACCCGTTACTCAGGGAAGGATTATTTAAAAACTTTTTATTTAATCACAAAATGTTAATATTAACATAAAATGTCTTTTGTTTGAAGCAGTTTTCCTGCCATACACAAAACAAGGATCCATTCAATTTGAATGCATCTGGGCATTTCCATTATGTCGAACGGGACCAGACTCAGGAACAGATTTGCAGTGAAAAAAAGTAAAAATAAAACAGATTTTTATTTTGTCAGAAGGCTTAACTTATATCTCATAATTTTTACTTTTCAGGATAACTGCAAAAATCCAAGGCATTCGCATGGGACAAAAACTGAATTGGTTTTCGCGACCAACAATTCAAAAGCCAATTTCAGCGAAACCTGGGGCAATATTTCCCAGGGCTGCAAGCCCCCTCTAATTTTGACAGGGGTTCGGTTCGGGGTTCGAACCCTTACCCTACTCTGGGGGTTCGGTTCCACAACCGGTTCCCTTCAAATTGAGAACCGGGGTTCCGGTTCGGGTTCGGGTTCCAGATAGCATTTTATATATTTATGTACATAATAAATAATTTAATAGAATTTGAAGACGATGTGATTTTTCTGGCTATGAAACCTGCAAAAAACACGGCCACTTTTGGCCTAAAAATAAGAGATGAGCTTTATCTGCGTACCCGTGATTTAGTAACTGTGATTGACCATATCGGCGTAACTGTGATTAAGTCACAGTGACTGGCAGTCACTGTGTGATTTAATGATTGCCAGTAACCGTGACTTAATCACAGACATGCCGGGTTGTCTCATCCCTAACTTATAGTGTGGCTGAACACGTATATTCATTTCCGAGAATTCAGTCAGAATTATTTTTTCTACAAATGGGACTGGCATATTGTGAGAGTGTAATGCTAAAAGAACTTTATTTGTGATTTGGTTAAAAAAATGAAGATTTTTAAATAAAGTGCAACTTTCCCTTGTATTCACAGTGCCATTGTATCTCCATACGAACAAAATAATACACAGAAATACGGTTTCAGATGCAAATTGAATTCACTTGCTTGAGGTTGTTTTATTTTGCCCAGTCTTTTGTTGCGGATGGGAAAAAAGTGAATGGATACATTTTCATCAAAATAATGAAATATTTTTTACCATCAAAGTGCAAATATAAATTCTATGATTGCCAATTTATTTTTAGAACCGAACCCCATCAATAAGAAAACAGGGTTAGGTTCGGGTTCGGGTTCCCCTTTTTTATTTTTAATGGGGTTCGGTTCCCGGTTCGGTTCAGGGATCACCAGAACCTGAACCGAACCGGTTCTGAAGGGTTCGGTTCCGGACCGGTTTGCAGCCCTGATATTTCCATGTGTTAAATTTTAGAACGTTGTGCATTAATGTCACATAAAAATGGTTTTGATTTTACACGAAAATCTTTATCCTATTTTTTGAAATTAAATTTTAAGCACTTTCGCACGGGACATGTCACATCGGGAATTTTTTTTCAAAATGATAATTATACACATTGTGGACGTTCCATGATAATTATGTTCTTTAAGGTACTCTTTGACAAAATTATATATATACAAGCTTAGTAAGAATGTTTTTAAGTCAACAGAAGATTTCAATGTATTTATTTTCACATAATAACTTACTTTCAAATTACATAATAACAAATACCAACAATTTTTTTTTCAAAAATATTTAATCGTCCTTAAACGTTTCTCTCGTCCGTTTGCAACTGTTTTTTTTTCCGCTGCCGTTTTTGCTCATTTAGACTTACATAATTAAATAGTATGATTTTACAAAAATATATCATTTGTATAAGAAATTTATTTTTTATAGAAATATCATAATTAGTAATCGGTTAAGGTTGTCCAAAATCAGTTGTTGGGCCACAAAATATCGATAAATAACAGTTAGTTCTGATTGGAATACAAGCATTTGTCTCTCACATCTGTTTATTCCTTACTAAGACAAGCTCTGACATATAGGATTCATGGACTCCATCGTACGGTCCTGACACCAGATAACTTATTTTTGTTTATTGTTTTTTTGTTTATAGTTCGACAATGGGCTGTTAAACTTAGGATAAATACATTCAAAAGGAGTATTATTGTTTACAATGTGCTGTGAAACTTACAGAGAACTATTAAGATGGGACAATAAATTATTTCTGACATCTAATATAGAAAAGTGACCAAGAAAGGGTGGTAATACATGTTATAGTTCAGGCACAGGTTACGGAAGGGTTCGTAATGAGTGTAATTTGAGAGACAAGGATATAGATAAATAGGAGAGAAATTACTTGTGATATGAGAAGGAATGATTAAACTAATTAAGTTGAGCAGAGCACTGAAGTCAATGTCACCCGATAATAATTTATGAATAAACAGTACACTGAGGCAAGTTCTTCGATTTTTAAGAGATGGGAGATCAATTAAGCGTAATCTATGCTGATAGGGAGGAAGATGGCAATTGGTTTCCCAGCTTAAGGAGCGAAGGGCCAAAATTAAAAACTGTTTTTGAACAGATTCCAGTTGATCCGTATATTTTTGGTAATGTGGAGTCCAAACACACGACCCATATTCAAGGATTGGTCTGACAAGAGAAACCTATAAATGTTTAGTAATATTTGTTTAATACCATTTGTTTGTTTTTATAGAAAGGGTTTTCCATAAAGCCATGTTGGGGTTGGGGGGATAAAAGAGGGACAAGAGTGCTGTAATTGCGAAGTAATGGGCATTTCAAAATTTGGGAATGGCGGATAGTTTTGAGATTCCTCTGTAGTTAGATATATCCGACTTAGGCCTCTTTTTATGTATTGGAATGACATATGATTCCTTCCAATAGATCGGAAAAATAACCGTTGTTCCCTAACATCAAGAACAAACAAAGTGGTCAACGGTTTTCGACTCCACAATAAGCGGTTGATGCATTCAAAATACTAGTTTCGGAGTTTTTTCCTAAATGTTATTATATTCGCTCCTCACCGTCACTATAAAAAAAAAATTCCAATATTTAATCTCTTTAAAATAATTTTTAATCGATCTAGATAACTTAGGACCGATTTCTCAAATTTCAGATACAGACTGGTGTTATTAATGTCGTGCGTATTTGGTTTTTTTTTCGAGATTTGCTTGTCGTAAAAAATAAACATTAGTTCCTGTGCTCGCCTCAAGTGTTAGAAATTCAATATAATTACAGCCGTAAACCGGATGGATTGTAAAGCAAAAAGTTTATTTGAAAATTAATTGTCCAGACTGCGAAATGACAAACAAGTTAGCAACGCAATTAATTTAAAATTCCGACAACCACAAAACAGTTCTCTTGCCGCCCCCTTTTGACCCATTAATTCATACAAAAGTTGCCTGGTTACTTTTGAAGTTGGAAGCAACCCCCCCCACACACACACACACACACACACATCTCCACTTGGCCAGTGAGTGGAGACTGACATAACATATTTACATCACATTTACATGCATCTACACATAATTTGTTTGTAAAAAGGCGTCATGGCAACAACAACAAAAACTACAAAAACAGCAAAAATAAAGGAGAACAACAAACATTTATCATGAACGAACGCGTGCCACATGCCAGGGGTCAGGGGGTCAAACGTAAAGCAAGTTTTGTCTGCAAAATATTTGTAACTGCAGCATTAATTTTAATTTGACTTTTGGGGTTTTTGTTTTGAATCCCTCAAGTACGCATTTGCGCATAATTTAATATAAAATCATTGCCATTTGTGCTGTAAAATATTGGAGAGTAAAAACAAGAGGTTATGAATTTTGCTAAGGCTATGTTAAAGATTATTCAATTATTTCTTTTTAATTTTACTAGCTATAATATGATTTGATCATTTTCTTCATACAAATCTACTAGGTGGGGTGAAAAGCAGAAACCTCCTTCTGCTGATTGTTGTTGAAAATTGTTTTTTTCTATACTCAACATGATGTCAAACACGTCAACAACAATCAGCTGTCAAAACAAAATTATGGGCAAAATCTCGCTGAAATTAGACATGTCTGCCGAAATATGAAGGGACTAATGAATGGATGAATGGCAGAAGATTACTTTTCACCCCATCTAGAATAATGAAATTTAAACCGACTTGGAAATGGTTTCAAATTATGAACTGGTTCAAAGTGGTTCGAAGCCGATTTTAAGCCAAACAAAAATTTAACCACCAAGGACCTTACAACACCTTTATGCGACATCGCATACAAACAAATTTGTATGGGGACCCGCCTTCTCCAACATAAGCCGCTGATGCATTAAGATGACAACACAACCAGATACGAAGCGTAAAGATAACAGTACACTTAGAAAAAAACGACGTCCGAGACCCAGCCTAAGCATGTTCGTTTTTGCACCATTCCGTTCGTAAATTTTTGATCACAAAACAATACCGACGTTCACAAAAAAACACCACATCCGTTCATAGCTTAGCTTGAATGCATTCGGTTTTGCACTCTTGCTGACTTTAAATTCCCAAGCAGTTATAGCAATGCTGACATGAGAAGGCATGCAATCGTTGGGCAATAGTCTTTGCTTTCCCCCCCTTCTGCCAATGGTGTTGGGCTTGCCTCCGTTTTGAAATAAATTTGCCGCCAGCAAAAACTTGCTAGTTTCTTACTTGCTTTTATGTCAAAAATGGGCAATAAATTTTTATACATGACTCAAAAATGACTTTTAAATAAACCAATATGTTCCTAAAAGAGTCGAAATGTTCCACAAATATAACCAAATCGTTATCAAAACTAAATAAAAAGATTCTAAAAATGTGCCCAAAAGGGTCGTTAAACGACCAAATTGAGCATAAAATGTTATTAACACATCACCGAAACGTTCATGAAAATCAAACAGCGGGATTCAAAATTTGGTTTATGAAATGACACCACCGTTCACGGTTCAAGAAAAAGCGGGATTACTCTACTTTTGTCAACGAGTGTGCTTAATTGCGGTCTTTTTAAATTGATTTTTTTCTGAGTGTAAAAGTAGCGAGTTTATACTCATATTCGCTGTTTCCCCCGCATCATGAAACTCCAAAACTAAATTCAACATTTTTTCCATGAAATATCGCTTCTATGTGTTGCATGTTCTTTGATATTACCCACCTATGTACCAAATTTTTAGTTATAAGTTGGCTGAGTCATGGTTCTCAGCGACATTCGAACTGATTTATTAATGTGATATGTTTCTGAACCACTTCAAAACCGGTTTAATCGTGGTCGCGAACCCGAAAAAAGTCGTGAGTCGAAAACCATGTTTAAAAAAAAGAATACTTGTGATTTTAAAACGGACAATTTTCTGAAAGTTATCTGAACGTGCTATTAATCATATAAACCCTTTAATCGGATGTTTGATTTTGAAGTTATTAAGGTTTAAATCGAAACTTTGCTTTAAATATTTTTTTTTTTTTAAAGCTAGATTTTGCATGCCATTTTTAAGAAATACATTTTTAAAATTAATTTTATTATTAAAGTATTTTATTGATCAAAAGCAAATCTATTGACATATTAATTCATTTTCATTCAAATCGATTGAATAATACCGCAGTTATTGGCATTTTAGTGATAAATTGGAGATTTACTTTAAAACAAATATAAATATTTTAACGTTCATCGCAGGAGGCACAGTTTAAATGTAATTTGTAATTTGTTGACAACTATTTCGTGGACAATTTTTTTCTTGGTGAAAATGGCACGCAAAATCTCGATTTTTTCTAAAAACTGACAAATTTTAGGCAAAGTTGCTGATAAAATAATGCATAAACCATCCATCAGATTAAAAAGCGGTGTAGGATTGATTAATACTACATTCAATTACCTTTTAAGAAAATGTATCCGTTCCAAAATCGACAGGCTATTACTGAAGATATTGACATAATATTAAAGCAACTTCTCTTTCCAATCGAAAATGTAGCTTTTTCGCGATTTCTCGAAAACAGTCCGTCTTAAAAATGTTTGGTCTTGATTTTCAGACTCAGCAGACGGTTTTACATCGGGGTCGGCTGTTAAATGCTCGGGATCGAAAACTGCTGTAAACTAGTGTCATTTCTTAGAAATGGCTCTTTAACACTGTTAAACCTGTCCAATCTGGTTCGGAGCCAGTTTTGAACCGAAAAGTATCTTAATTAATACCATCAACTTATATACTGAATTTCCAATTTATAGCTTAAAGAATTTCTCAGATATGGTTCATTTTATGAACTGATTCGGAATCGATCTTTATACAGTAAAAATATTGAACTACATATTTCCAACCTGCAGACCCAAAATAAAATTCATAGCTTATATAATTTCTGATATATGACTCTGAACCACTTTTAAACCGGTTCAAACACGTTCGGAACCAGGTTTGAAACAGTAAAATATCTAACACCATATTTACAGCCCTCAAACCAAATTTCAAGTTCATTGCTTAAATAGTTTCTGAGATACAGCTCTGAACCACTTTTAAACTCTTTCCTGATTGTCATGATTAAAATGAAAAATTTTGACAGTATGTTCAAGAGTCATGAAGAAGTCATAAGATTTTATTTTTTTCACCTTCGAAGTAGTGTGAAGTTTCATACAAAATTTGTGGAAAGAAGAAGCAGAAGTAATGATTCCTTTACCCTTTACATTGTGCCCATACGGAGCTGAGAAGAACTGTTGCGCTTAACAGCACATGAATGGAACTTATGTTGATGCCTGTGGATATCAATTTCTTCTGTCTTAACACAGCTGAACCAGATGATATTAAATTTTAGGTAAATCTAACTTCGTTTGTGTGGAAGTTTTAATACAGTCGTAAATGCTCGTTTAAACAAGGTTTTCAAATACTTAATAAAAATAATAATAAACTAAAATTTTGACTAAATCATACACTTGCCGACCGAGTGGTCAAGATTTGACGTAATAATGGAAGTTAGCTAAATTTCACAAATTTTTTGGGTCCGTCTGTCTAGTCTTCGACTGTCCGTAATAAAGATGCCGAAGAGAGGAGGTGTATAGAACAAATTTCAACGCGGCGTCGTATTGTTTTCCAGTCACAAATGAAAAAACGAAAAAAATAAAAAAAAGATAATAAGATGTCGTGACGATTACTACTAAAAGACAACAAAACACGGGTAGATACGGAGAGAGAAAAGTAATTTTATTTTGATTCGGGTTGATAAGTTATTTATGGATATAATTAATACGAGTATGTCAAGGGTAATTTACTATTATTGTGGGGGTGAAGATTGAAAAATTAAGTTAATTACTACAAAAGGTTATAAGTTGAGTTTTTATTTTTTTATTCGATTACTTCCTACAAGAGTTAAGAATATTTCATCCGCTTGCTACGCGCTTTTGTCTTAATAATCCGTAATTAAGTTAGTTATTAACATTCCAAATCCATAACAAATCGATTTTGCCTAAATTAACTTCAAGTTCTTTTTTTTTTTTTTTTTAAACCTTCAATAAAATTTAACTTCCATACAATTAATGACCCAACTCACGCTCATCGATCAAAAGTTAAGTGAAGCGAACAATAAGCAAACCCAAACCCAACACATCAAGCTCAACCCTGATGTCACCTACATAACCTTGACACAATTAATTAAAAGTTGAAAATATTTTTCTTTTCTAACAAAGTTAACACAAAAAACATTGCACTTTACACTTGAATTAATCAAGGGATGCCAAAGATCTCTCCCCTCTCAAAATATGTTAATCAAGTCAAGTTCAAGACCCAATCTCACCCAACCACCCCACCACAGACCACCGACCCTGCTCTGCCATTCCTTCTCTCTTTAACGTATTAGTTTACCGTTTTGTGGTTAACCGCAAATAAGCATTTTGTGCATTTTGTTTTCGTTTCGTTTGCTTTTTACACTTTCCTAACCCAAACTCAGCCATTTGTAAAAGTTTAACTTAGTTAAAGTGTAAAGGAAGAGGCAGGAGCGGATTTGGAGTTGAAGGTACATTTAATTTTTTCAAAGATCGAGTGTGACCGAACTTTTAAAGTCAAATATCTTTATTAAGGGGGTATTCTACCTTTGACGAGTGTTTTATGAGTGTTTTTTACAAAAATTCTGGAGGGAAAACCATAAGAGTTTTTTCAATTTGGTTTTTTGTTTTGTGTTATTAATTAATTAAATAGTAAAATAAAAAAAAAATTTTGGAATTCCAGGGCTGTTCAAAAAGTTATCGGCCTGCCAATTAAGGCTCAAAAAAAGGTGTAGAGGTGGTGCCATGATTCCGGGACTCCAGGTTATCGGAATTGAAAACGGTAAATGAGGTTATGATCAGAATTGATTATTGGCCCGTACGATCATAAAAAAATTTTTTTAAAATACAAACATTTAAAAAAAATAGTTTTGACGTTTTTTTGTTGTTTAGTGAAAAAAATAGTAAAAATTTTTTATCTTCTGATTGAGGTACGGGCCAGAATTACATCAATTCTGCGTCGATGAACATGGTCATCAAAATCGGTTCAGTAGAACTGGCCCAATCAGGCTACCAGGTCAAAAAACGTGGTTTAGAGAAAAACGCGGTTAAAGTTTTCAGCAACGTTGAAAATACTCATTGACACTGGCGCCAATTGCCAAAATTTTGGCATAAATTCAAAAAAATGTTCGAATATAAGAGAAAAACTGAATTGCCCTAAAGGTAAAAGAACCAGAACCAAAATACAGGGTCAAAAATTTTGGCTGATCCTGTTTCTGCCGGCCTGAAGTTGAGTTTTTTTCACCAATAATTTTTTCTGATTTGTTGCTGCAGCAAGAGTACTTTAAAATATTAAGCCGGCTTTATATATCAAGTTTAATAATTGTCTGAAAATGGAAAATAAGTGGTATGTCAATTCTATGAAATAGAGAAGTTTATGTTTTTATCTGTTGTGTCTTTGTTTTTATGTGATGTTGCCGTGTTGTTTTTTAAACGAACCTAACCTAAAAGTCACGTGTTTTGTGGAGTAAAAAGTTTTAAGCATGTACTACCGACTAAGATGCAATATGTTCATTTGAATGTATATAATAAAGGTAATCACGCCTGCTCATTTTTGCTGTTTGTGAAATATTTGTTATTGTTGCAGGCAACTTTGAGTTTAGCCACGCAGGATTGCTTCAAAAGTGGATTGATGGTGGGCGCAAGTCGCATGCAATTTTGGATTGGATCTTTAACGATTGTTAAAAATCTTAAACCAATGGAAAATCAACTAATTTAATCGAAATCTGTTTTTATACCACTATATTAAAAGAAATCTGACAAAATGCATTAGGCTCATTGCGATTCAACCAAGAACATTATAAATGGCTTTAGCCTAGGTCGACGAGGAAGATGATTTATTAGGAAATGCCAAAGGACGCCCATTTAATATATGAAGAAGGTGGAATGCGTTTATAAAGAATAAAGGCGCAAATATTTTCATAAAGCAAAGTCAATACACTTATTTCTCACGTAATCAAAAAATTTTAGGTACAACATTTTATTAAACTTTTTAAATTGTTTAATTTATCGTTTGTTAGAAGAAAATCAAGCTATATTATGCAGGAAATATTTTAATTGTATTATGTGAACAAATTTGGAAAATTAATTTTAACATGAAATCTTAATTTTATATGGGCGGTTCAGGTGGGCGTGGTCGGATCGGTCCAAAATTTTTTCGTTTCTTAATTATGCCATTACAATTAAGTGTTCCAAGTTTCAGCACTCTAACTATATTCGTTTAATTTATGCCAAAATTTTGGCTTTTGGCGCCACTGGCAAGAACATTGCTCTACAAAAACGGATATATCTGCTAAACTCTTTCGAATAATTGAAAATGGTTTAAAGGAGATGAAAGGGGAATGTTCAAGCTGTAATAATAAGGCAAAACAAAAAAATGGAAAAAAAAAATTTTCAAAGGTAGAAGACCCCCTTAAGTTCTTTTGTAAAGGAAGCTACCTTAGAGAGATAGTAATGCCAATGCCGAAATTCCAAAAATTTTGGGGAAACGTATGGTTGCGTCTAAAAGCTTATACAAAAGCACTTACACAGTTTTCATGGATCTACACTTCAAATTGATGAGTTATATACAAACTTTGGCAGGTTCAGGGGCTTGACCGACTTTCTTACTTGTTTACTTCATTTTTTGAGACCCCTCGACTCGAATCCTCTTCTGTTTTGATTCGCTCCTGTTTGAGCTTAGTCCTGCATGGTCAGCCATCAATATCTTTTGTTTGGTTTTTTCTTGTTTTTGGTTCTTTTTTTTCTTCATAAAAATATTCACACTTTACTGGGTTTGGATGGCTTATCCTAAACATTCTTTTTGTTGCTTTTTTTTCGCTTACGTTTCAATGTGTATACGCTGAAAGAATCCTATTAATTTATTAAATTTGACTTTTCATGGAGGGTTTTTTTTTCTTCTTAATTTCCAGATTTATTTATGTGATTGGCTTCCAGTTTTTTTTTTGGTTGTCTTATTTAAGCTAAATAACCCATTTTGGTGGTTGGGAGCTGTCATGACAACCTCAAGGCAACAAAATGTGTATTATGTGTATTTTATCCCTCCCGCGTCTAACAATTAGGCACGCAACCAAAGACCAAGGGACAGGTGCGTCGCTCTCTTGTGTGTGATGTGCTGACACCTTTTGCCCAAAGAAATTGGGGGGCGTGGCCAAAGGGCATGTCATGTATGTCAGTATGACATGCGTGTGGAGGAGGGTTTAATGCTTAACGGTTGATTGAAATTGAAATGGGCAAAAAGCATATGTATGTATGCATACGAGCTTAGCCCCTCAGGTGAGGTTTAATATAAGGAATTTTGAAGGGGAGGAAATATGTATATTCTAGACTTAAATGTTCATTGTATAAGGGAAAATTATGTTAAATGACTTTAGCTAGAGGAATAGACTTTTGTCATTTCATCTTTGAAAGAGGCAAATCGGTGATGATAAAGTTAATTAGAACGAAACGGGATTGGTTGAAGACCATTTCGATCTAAGAATAAGATTGAAAAACCTTCAATTTGCCCAAAATGACAGAAACGGTCTAAAATCAAGAATTTCGGGATTTAAAAAATCGTATTTTGTACTAGTATCAAGTATTTTCGTACTGTGCGTACTATTGAAACCGTTTGTACTTGATTTAAATACAAAGTTCTTGATTTTTTTTTCTGAGTGTACACGCTGCCTACGTTTTTTCTATGGATAAAGAGATTATCAGTTGCCCTCGATGTCCCCAGTGATCTGGTGTAGGTGCTTGTCGGACTGTTCTGACAACTCTTGGACCATTTGTTAAAATCGTTTACTGATATCGAACTGCAGAATATCGAGCCTAGCGACTTAATTGCAGCCTGGCTGTCGGAAAAAATTGTCTGTATTAATTGTTTTCTTAAGCAGATCTTAAACAAACTATTCTTTTTTTTAAGTGGACCGAGAATCGAACCAAAACCTGGGGTTCAGGGGCTCGAGAAACCGGTTCGCTAACCGAACCCATAGATTCCTCTCGGGTTCAATTTATTAATTCTGAACCATCAAGAATCTATATATGTTTGAGATTGCTACCATCAAAAACAAATAAGTTTTCTTACTAAGACAAATTTTCTGTTCTTTGGAAGCTATAAGTTATAGTCATCCGATTTTAAGCATATTTTGTCGAATTGTTTGAAAGCATATACTATTCATAATTCCTGAGTTTAGGAAGGTTTTTAGGGAATACAATAAAGTTGTTCTTACCACGAACCATTTTCTGAACGAACCATTCTGAACAATATAGTCATTCGACTTTGACAAAATTTTGCAATGCATTTCAAAAGAGTTAAAGGCAGGGACCGTTACTGTTACAACTTTTTGGATAAAAATTTTAAAATAACAATTATTTTCTAATTTTAAAATAGAAATTTAAAAATAATCGTTATTCTATGATTTTTAAATAAAAATGTTGTTTTAACAGTTAAATGGTAATTTATATATACAAATTTTTGAATAACAGTTCAAACTAATTTTTATTATAAAAATTTAAATTAATTTTTATTTTGTAATTTTTATAATAAAAATTACTTTTTAATTGTTATGAAAAATTTTTATTATAAAAATTACTTATCTGGTAGGCATTTGTAAATTATAGAATATTTTTGATAGAAGGATACAAGATTTACTTAAACCTACTAGATAAGTAATTTCTATAAAAATTTTTATAAGAAAATTTTTTCATAACAATTAAAAAGTAATTTTTATTATAAAAATTTCAAAATAAAAATTAATTTAAATTTTTAAAATAAAAATTAGTTTTAACTGTTATTCAAAAAATTTTTATATAAAAATTACCATTTAACTGTTAAAACAAAATTTTTATTTAAAAATTATAATATAACAATTTCAAAATTTTTTTCTGATAAAAATTGCAAATAAAAATGTATCCCATTTAAGGACTCGCCATTCAAAATTATGAAGATTCATGTACTCAATTTTATCAGGGGATCCATATTTCGTAGTATTTTTTTTCATAACTGTTATTTTAGGTCCCTGGTTAAAGGACGTTATGATTAAAAACAAAAAGGGTTTTCACACAAGGGCCCATTTTGATTTATATGACTTTATTTGACTTATACTATGCTCAATTTGCAAAATCATTTCATGAATTGGTTCCGAAAGTGCGCTCATAAACACCATTTCATAAAATCGACAACACACGAAAGTTGGCTATGAATTCGCCTTCAACACATGAAATATCTTTATCAAAATAACAGCAACAACATAGCTAATCAAGTAGTGTGACCAACTGATTACACGAAATTCAAAATTTTTCGATATTTCTTTTTAAAGCTGGTCAAATTAGATGTACGTTTTCTCTACCCACCAGATCTAGAGGCATTAAATATAGCATTATGTTAAGGGCATCCTTTGGGGTTGTACGCAATGCAACGGTCATATATAACTGCAGCGTTACGTTGAACTTTGTTTATAGTCCATCTCCTGGCTGTAAATTAACCGCTCTACTGGTAAGCATAAGTCGGATAAACTCTACCAAGGGCGCCTCCACAGGGTAGAACGTTGTTAAAGGCACCTTCGATGTCGAGGAATCAAAGGAATCTGCCCTTAAAATGCTACAAATTCTATTTTAAGCCCTTTACGGACTTGCGAAGTAACGTGAAGTTTAATACAAAATTTTTGGAAAGAAAATAGCAAAAATCGACAAATTTTACGAAATCATAAACTTTCTTCAAATAAGCGAAAGAATTTAAATAGTCGTATAAAAGTTTGAATAGTCGACATTGCATTTGCTTGGTGTGTAGCATTTCAAAACATTTTTCTTAGCAACTTTTTCGAGGTTGTTGGTGGTCATCAAGTTTTGACGAGAAATTGCTTATATGTGCTTAGTGTGACCAACGCGCTGGTGTCGTTATTTCTTTTTAAATCTGGTCCCATTAGACTTACATTACACCTTGACGTAAAAAATATGCCGAAGTAAGCTGAAGATAAGATTTAGATACCTGAACGTGTTGGAATTATTCGTTATTGAAATCTTCACTAAATTAATTTTGCGGAGTGTATGAAGCAAAATCTATATAAGAATATAAAATGGTGTTGGTTAATAGCTCTAGATCTTCGTTGCTAGGGGCTCAAAACCAATAAGTTCTATTTTATGATAAAAAAAAATTGTATCTTTCCAAAAAAAAGTCTGCGAACGTGTATGTTGCTTGAGTGCTTAAAATATGCGGTTCGTGTTCGATTCGTGTGGCTTTAAAACTAAACAAAATCTACGATTTACCTGTATGAAAATGTGGAAAATTTATCAAAGAATTCCTACATGCCTCTCTAATCAATTTCAACCCCAAGCTTTTGTTAGCAAAAGTTCTAAGCATCTTTAGGACCAAACAACAGAAAGCTTTCTCCATTATCATAATTACTTTTCAACTAACAAACGTGACATACTTGGAAAACTTTGTGGAAAGATTATTTGTCCATGAACATAATAAACGAATGCAAAAAATAAATCCAAACGAAAAATACAGAGAAACATATGCAATCTGTAATAGCAACAAAAACAGAAGTCAATTTGTGTAGCACATTGATTTTTTACAAGGGGGTAAAATGGTAGGAAAGGGAGTCATGGTATGCAACTAGCATGTTACAAATTAAAGTTTTCTTCTGGTTTATTTTGATGAATGTGAGAAAAGGAAATGAATGCGAGATCAGCGAAAGAAAAGCTGATAAACTAAAGAAGTTGAACAATTTAAATTCCACGCACACGCAACGAAACGAAACAATAAAATCACACCCCAGCGACTGTTCTAATGAGCTATGAAAACTGATTTATCTACGCATTATGATATATACAATATGTATGTATATATTATACATTCCTTTTTTTTTTTTTGCATTTCCATAGTAGCCCATGTCGTTGGCGACGCAATAACAATAAAAAAATTCGATGCCCCAGAGGGCACATAAAAATAAAATTGAGGCTTCTGAAAACGAGACTGGTTTTAAATACATCTCAAAATTAGTCAGCGCTCGGGGAATATTTAACATTCTTTTGTATTTCGGCTATTGAACTGTGATGAAGGTATAGAATTGGCTGATTCACTTTAGAGTGCTAATTTTCAATGCATTTAAATTTATCTGAAAAATTTATGGAAAGTACATCAGATATTTCAATTTGATATGGTTTTTGTATTTCTCCTATTGGTCTATACATTTCTTCCGTTTGTAAATCTTTCTGTCAAAACAGTCCAGTTGAGAGTTCTTCAAATTCAATTTGAATCGTTATTTAACTTGCAAAATACTTAGAAAAAATTGCCTCATTCTATAAGATAACAAAATTTCACTTATTAACTTTTCACTTACATTGAGTAATACAAAAGTGGCTGGAAATGTTTTCTATTTTTGTTCAAGTACCCAACTTATTTAGACAGTTTTCGAATGTTGTTAATTAAATTTGTTTTAACTCTTTATCTAATTGCAGATAACTCAACAGCAAGTGCCGGACGTGCAAGCTTCGGATATTCCACATTTTTTCTTTTTTGATAAGGTAGGCACCACTTGAAAGGGTTTTTTTTTTATATAAAAATTCAGTCTAGTCTAATCAAAGTTCAAAATTTTGCCAACCAAGATAGAGCAAAATAATGCCTATTCATTGTTCTATTTTCTATGCTAGATATCCAATCACCCCATCAATTTCAAAGCTTAACTAATTAGCACATTGATTGGCCACAAGCTGTCATTGATTACTCTCAACTGTTGCCCACTTTTAGGCGTTAAAACGCAACCACCCTCCCCTCGTTGAATTACATCAAAATACACAATTAATCTTTACAGCACTTTAAGCAAATGCCTCACGCAGGCAACAACATGCCGCAGACCTGAAGCTTTTGTTGTAATTAATATGCAAATGAAGAAGTCGTCGTCTGTCGGTATTCCAGACAAAGCGCAGTGCCGACGTCAAAAGCATTTGCACAAATCATCGGGTTAAAAAGCGTTGGAGTTGGCTAATTGTTATGCAAAAGGGACGGTTCACCCCACTAACAAAGCTTCAGACAGTTTAGCTATTGTTGCTGTTGTTGTTATTGTTCTTAAAACTCCATTGAACTTTTGATGCAGACCAAAGTCCAGGCTTTGGTGATTTTATTTGAACACCAGGCAACAGGATTTTGGAAACGAGAATAGGTTCTCGACGATTCAATTTTATAGCAGAAAATTTTGTTTATTTAAAAAGAAAATAATTTCTTGTCCAGGCAATTTTTACATACGAGGACAGTTTGATAGGTCAGAAACCTTTTGATATTTTCTCACGGATTTCCTGTTCCTTTTAACTACCATCTTATAATAGACAACTATCAAAATTTAAAACAGACATTAAAAGCAGACAACTTCGTGAATTTTGACGTAAATAGAATAAAGTGTATTTCGTGTGGTCATCAATTATTACTTCTCCATCACCGAAATCAAGAAAAAAAATTAAGAAATGACTTGGCGTTATGAGATTAGGATCGAATGCAAAGGTCCTTACTGAAAGAAGAGCCTATTTTGAGAATCTAGAGCAGCGGTGGTCATGCAATTTTATTTTGCGTGCAGTCCACCAACAACAGAATTAAAACTACCCCCCTAATAGAGCTTCGAATAAAGCAACCGTTTGTCTGTCCAAATAGCGTTTGAGTTCACCGTCTGTGTTTTGTTTTTGCTGCCGAAAGCTTGTAACAGCATGCGTTTTGTTTAGGGTTTTCTTTTCATAACGTCGCAATTGTCTGTGTGGACTGAAATTAAAGAAAAAACGTATTGGACTGGCTATGGGCTGATCTAGAGAAACTCGATAATTTTGAAAGAATAACTTTTCAACATTTAAAAAGAGATGGCAAGGCGACATTCTCGATATTTTAATACTCTAGCTAAAGCTCGCTCCAACTGATTTTAACGATAAAATACAGGGCAGATAATTTATATCATAAAAGTCCTTATTTAAAAGTTATTTTTAGAGTTTTATTTATTAAGCTTCAAATAACAGTTATTTAGGACTTTTATTTTTTTTACTCAGAAGAAAACAGTTATTTTTTCACTCCGAGCTTAACAGTTTTTAAAGACTTTTATTATATTACTTAGTTGTGGAAAGACTTTTATAAAAACTGCAATACATAACAGTTTGTAAAGACTTTTATATTATTTCTCAGTACACAACAATTTCCAAACACTTTAATTTTATTGCTCTAAAAATAAGAGTTATCGAAAGACTTTTATTATTAAACTCAGTCCGAGACTTACATTTTTTAATCACAATATAAAAGTTTTCTTTAATTATCGCAGTTAATTATAAGGTTCACCCAATGGATCATTCATGTTGGAAGAATATCGCTGAAGCTATAATTAAAAGACTTTTATAATGTGAGTAAAAAATAAAAGTTTCTGAATAAGCTTTATTTACCGAGTTTGATAGTTAAACTTTTTTTTTTATGCAGTAAAATAAAAGTCTTTAATAATTGTTATGTTCTGGGTAATAACATAAAAGTCTTAACTAACTGTTATTTATTAACATTTTCATAAAAGTCTTAAAAAAAACTGTTATTAAATGAGTTTAGTTATACAAGTCTTCCAATAACTGTTATTAACTGTGGACAAACGGACAAGGCTAGATCAACTCGGCTATTGATGTTGATCAAGACTATATATATATACTCTCAGAAAAAACTGACGCCAGCGTTCTAGAACGAACGGGATTGAATTTATACCGTTTTGCACTCAAAATTTCAAGTATAATTCGGACTTGGTTGTACTTAAACTAAGTACGAATCAGTCTTAAGTTTCAAATTTACCAAAAGTGTTCTCAAAATTGCAACAAAATTTTTGAATCAAGTACGAAATATTTCAATCTAGAATTTCGTTCTTAAAATAAGATTTAAAAAATCGATGAATAACACAAAATGTACTTAATGTACACCGAAACGGTCTAAAATCAAGAATTTCGGGAATAGAAAAAACGTACTTAAACCAAGTGTTTTATTGTATCAAGTATTTTTCTACTTGGCGTACTATAGACACCGTTTGTACTTGGGGTCGGAATTGCTTTCTACTTCCTGTTACATACATATGCACGAACTTACTAAACTCTTTTTACTCCAAGAGAAAAGGGTATAAATATATGCACAGAATAAATATGGAGCTAAATTTAAGTTTAAAAAAATAGATTTGATCCCGAACTTCGGTTTAAAATTTTAAGTACAAATCGAACTTGGTTGTACAGGGTTGCCCATATTCGACGGACCCATGTTTTTTTTAAAAATATCAAAGGAAAAAATAAAAATTTGGCGGTTGGCAATCTTAATCATTTAATTTGTTCCAAGTAGATTTGTTTACATCAATTTTTGAATATGATATCTCTCAAATGGCCGCCTCTGGCGTTGATGGCGTATTGTGCCCTTTTTGCAGCATTTTCCATCGTTTTCGCCAACATTTCGGCCGGAATAGCGGCTATTTCTTCACGAATGTTATCCTTGAGCTCTTCTACGGTCCTTGGCTTGTTAACGTAAACCTTTGACTTCAAATATCCCCACAAGAAGAAGTCAGGCGGCGTCAAATCGGGCGAACGCGGTGGCCAGTCCAAATCACCACTTTTCGACATCAAACGGCCCGGAAACAATTTCTTCAGAAAATCGATTGTTATGCGACTTGTGTGCGGTGGAGCGCCGTCTTGTTGAAACCAGAACTGCCTCATACGCTTTCGACGAATAATTGGCATCACAAAATTGGTCATCATGTCGCGATAACGCTCCTGGTTGATGGTAACAGCATGGCCATTTTCATTTTGGAAGAAAAACGGCCCAATGACCGTTTTCGCACTAACGCCGCACCAAACTGTGACTTTTTCGTCATGAAGAGGCACTTCTTGAATCTCCTGAGGATTTTCAGTGGCGTAAAAACGGCAATTTTGCTTATTTACGGTCCCATTCAATGTGAAATGGGCTTCAACGGACATGATAATCGTTGATCGTTGAGTTTTCACAATTGACTTGTTCTGTTGAATGTAAATTTCAACTATTTCAGAGCGCTCGCGTGGCGTGTATTGTTCCATGGTAAAAATCTGCTTGGACTGACGCTTCAAACGCGGTATGTCATTAAGCGATCTGACATCTCTGTCAAAAGTTATGGCGTTGCCAGATGGGTCCGTCGAATATGGGCAACCCTGTACTTGAAATAAGACCGAAAGGCTTGTAACAATCCCAGAATTCTTAAATCAATTTAAACAGGCCCCAAATTTCGTACGGATTCTACTTGAAAATCAAACAATCCTGCATCAAGATTAAATTAATTTTTTTCAATATCACAGAGAAAGAGCAAAAAAAAAAGGTGAACGAGTACGTAATTACTCTCGGTACATGACGTTTTGCTGCTCGGCTTTAAAGTTTTGCTATCCCGATGCAAAGATATGACGCAATGAATATTACGATTTCGAATACGACGCCTTTTATTTTTGAGTAGATTTTTGCGATAACCATCACACTCAAAACCAGAGTTCGAGAAAAAATGGAGCTAAAATTAATTCCAGGTATAATTGAAATAAGCATTTTTCGACTAGAGACTAGACCTTCCCCAGGAAGGTCCGAAATATTTTAATTTTTTGGGTAGTCAGAAGATTAACTTAAATAAAGTATTTATAAATTAAAAAAATATAATTACTAAATTAAAAAATTTACTACTAAAAATACATTTTTTATGGTTCGTGATTCGGGATTTTCGGGAAAATTCGGAATTCCCGCCCATCTCTAAGTTCGACACAAAATCAAGCTTACCCGAGCTAAAATCGGAATCAAGACAAGAATTTCGAGATTGGTAAATTCGTACTTAAGTCAAACCTTTCGTAATTGTTAAAAAAAATTAGGGATCGACCTACCTCTGATATCGTTAGGGATGGATTTTTGTATTAATATCTCATAATTTGTTTATCTGTGTATTGTTTATAGGGTCGGAACTGAATAATGCAAGTTTCTGGATAAAAAAAAATATAGAGAGGGAACAAATTTATGAACCCACAATGCAATTTTGTTGAGAAATAGAACAATTTATTGCTATCTAGATTTGTAAATCATAATTTTGAAATTTATTTTACACAACCAACCAGTTGGTGTCCCACATATATATTTTTGTCCTTATCTTACTTTCGATCTATTCTAGCACCTTGTTTACACCTGCATAAATTTTTGCATTTCTCCACACAATTTCCATTTTTATTTGTACCCTCTGTCAACGACCCACACCACAGAAAATACGAGCATTCCGAAATCCACAGATAGACGAACATTAAACTGTTTGTGTGTCCTTCCTCCTCATGCCATCTCGCTCCCATTCCCTGTTAGCAATAAATTGATTTATGATGTCTGCTCGTATTTTGAAGCACCAAAAGTTATGCAACACAAAAAAAAATGTTTTTGCGGTACCTGACTCCATTTTGTGTACTGTCCTCCGTGTATGCATTGAAGGTGTCAACTTTAAGGTATAACTTTCGGTTTTCGCTTGCCTTTTTGTGAGTCATAATAATTTTTTATTAACCAACATAATTCATATTTATTAATGTGCTCAATTTGTTGTTAATGATATTATGTGAGAGTGTGTGTGCCTCCAGCTGTTGTCCTGCCCTGTTAACTGTGCTGTGATGCGTGCTAAAGTGGGATTTTAATGGGTGGTGCGCTCGTGGTGGCATTTTGATTTACCGCTGGATAATAGTGGCTACCAGAAGGTGAATTTTTGCTATTTTCCCTACCCACTAGAGAGATAGGGGAATGTTTTTGGGAATGAATGGAAAAAATTTATGGAGTGCTATCTATTTCTAAAATGGATTTACACAACAATTTTAAAAGTTTTATGTATATGCGTGCAACAGGGCTGTAAAAGAATGATTTACTTTAGTTTTAAATTCTTCATGAAATAGCAAACATTTTAATTTATGCATTTAAATTAGATTGAATTTGAATTCATATATTGTTGGCCTTTTCTCGTCCTGGAACGACCGTTCCGTTGTTCGTAAAAAAAACTTTAAGCACGTCTTAGCAACGTGGCAATTCAACAAAAAACGTTATTTAACATACAAAGCGCATGACAAAATGAATTTCTTCTTGCGGATGTTGTTGCTGAATCCTTCCGCTAGATTTTAATGCTCACCACTGCTTTAGGTGAATCACTTTTCTCTATTTACAGTTGATAACCGAATAACAAGCAACGTAATTTAAATGTTGCTTTCCGATAAGAATTATCAGCAAAAAAAAACAAAGAATAAAATTCAATTAAGGGCAGATTTGATAGCCTTGGCTACTTTAAGTGTGACCAGGTTCGAATGGACACTTAAATCAAAAAGTTTCGCATTTTTTAGCCCAAACTTACCCAGAACTATTTGTTGTACTGCCATTTAGTCTATTTATAAGATTAACTTTAAAAATTCATCGAGGCAGAAATATGGGAATAACAAGTGAACATTTTCGTACAATACTTTTTTTAAAGATTTTCGACGTAGAAAAGCTGCTATCGACTGTATGAATGTTCCAAAATGAGTCCAATCCAACACAAATATGTACTTTTACGTAAATTGTGGTAATATTTTTTGGTAAACTGGTCACATTGCAATTGATTTATTAAAGCAGTGATGAGCAGCCCATAACCCTTTTGGCTCAGCCATCCCAATCCGTTAAATGTAAGGGTACCTACCAAAAAACCAACTAAAACTCGAACTCAAAAACTTATCCATACAAAAATTGTTGAAATTCTTTTTTGAGCTCAGCATTCCAAAATACATCATAAAGAAATAATGGCTTCAATGAGTCTATTTGACTGTAAACAAGTGTAATCTTTGTAATTACACGAAGAAATTTAAAATGTATAATGTATATTTTGTTATAAATGAGCTCAATGATAATAATTATTTCTTCCCCTAAGTAAAAGGTATATCAAAGTCAGGAATGACTGACTTAAACTTAAACTTTCGTTTTTTTGCTAAAGTCTTCCCCTTTTAGTCCGAATGTTCCCGTCTATTTTATGCTGGGGCAGGTCACATTGTTTGTGCTAGCTTCTGACTTTTCCTTTTGTTTTGGATTTGTTGCTTTGTATTGTATTTGGTTTTTTTTCTTAGCACATTTGTTTGCAGAATTTTGTACGATAATTGAACGGGGTTTTGAGGAAGGGACGCTTCCTTTTCAAATGCGATGATTAAAAAAAAAATATTAAGGAAAAGGAAATGAGAGGATTTGTCATGACCTTAGGATAAAAGGCATTGGCGAATTGGAAACTGATTGGTGTAAGTAAAAAAGAAGAATTAAGGAAGAATAAATAAAGGATGAGAGAGAGTCATATACATTTCCATCAGAGGAAACAAGAGATGAAAATAATCGATTTAAATTTTTTTTAAATGTTTTTGGTTTCGAATTTTCTGCGAAGTAACTTTAAATGAGATTATAATTATCTTCATATTTTTGAATAATTTTTTCTGAGTGTGACATTTGTTACCATTTGTTTGTTTTTAGAATTTTGATGTAGTTTTTATAATTTAACAAAATGTTGTTCACAATTTTATCTTACTTCCCAGCACCCTTCATATAACTTTCACATTTTGGTCAAGGATTTCCTTTTGCCATGCTAATTTTTTAAAGCAATTTGCGTGGCAACAAGAAAATTATATTTTTACTTATGTATGTACTTATGTTTGTGACTCTTACTCATGGGCATAAATTAAAACAACAATAACTAAACAAAGAAAACTTTTTTAGCCACTGCAGCAGCAGCAAGAAGAAAAGTTTTTCATTTTTCTGCAGTTTTCTTAACGATTTTTGTCGCCGACTCGCGCGCAGGAAACAAAAGGCAAACATAAATTACACATGCACATTTATTTTCATTTCCTCTTGTTGAATGAGTGTGTGTGTGTGTACGCAAACAACAAAATTTTTTGTTATTCACTTTTTCTAGTTTTCACTTTTCTGGCTGTCATAGTCTCTACTGTAGCATACTTTTCCAGTGGTTTTCCTGGACATATGCCTCAACTTTTAATGAGTTTTCAAAAGCTAGCGCCAAAAAAATGCACACACACAATTGATGGTAGTTTACCTGAAGGGGAAGAGGGTGGAGGCAATTTGTGGGGTACTTATGAGCGCTTCAACTAACTTGGAATATGTTGGCATACTTCTAAAGCGGAATTAAAGGAGAACAAAAGAATAAAACAGAGGCAGAGTGAAAGCAATTTTGACTAGACACACAGCAAAAGGGACGAAAAGCTTAGCTACTTAGCGAAAAATGCATTCATTAAAATTTGTTCATTTGCGGCTTAGAAAAAAGTTTTTTATTACAGTGCTCTTTTTTTTGGTTTTTTATAGAGATGGTATAACGATACTGGCCAAACAAAAAAATATAAGTATCTTCCGATTGGCTGATTTCATTAGCTTCACTTTGAGTGCGTCCACTCTCTGGGGATTGCATTTATTATTAAAAAAAAAAACCAACGACCCTACAATACTTGTTCACTTGTGCTGCTCTTTAAGGACTTTGGAAAATTGAATAGCTTTGCCAGCATTCTGTGTGGTATCAATAAAAAGCACATACTCAAGAGCCCTCACCCTATCAAACTATCGATTTAAAAAGCCACAAAGCCACTTAGACTGCGTGTGTGTCTGTCTCTCTGTGTGTGTATGAGTAAAAGCTTTTAAGTAATCAACAAACTGAAAAACGCTTGTGCAGCTGAAAATTATAATGTATTTTGCGCTAATTCATTTAAAAGGATGCTCAGCCTTAACCTCAAACTTAGTCAAGGCAGGAAACGGTTGGCGAATGCCTCAGCTCAAGTGGTTGCTTGGCCTTGTGCTGACGACATACATGAGGCCCATTGGCCAGGCCAAGCAAAAGCCTATGTCAAGTTTGAGTGGCTCCTCTCGTCTGTTCATCAGTTCTGGCTGCATCGATGGCATTTGCCACTTGGAAGTTTGCCAAAAATTATAAAGAGAAACTACTGACTCTCCAGTAAGCACGTGCTGGTAACAAATGCAGCAGCAAACGATTTTTAATTAAATTTCTAGAACAAATTTCGTTTCGATTAGGAAACTTTAATAAAAATTCAAGAAACCATTTCCACTTATTTTCAACAAAAAGCCGTATTATTAGCGACCAGCATTTTCAGTCATGTTATAGCTCATCAGCTTTAATGTCAATCTTTTAGCACTGTGTGTGCCATTTGGTTTTCACTAAGTCAGCTTAACTAGCCTCCGAGGATGATATTGATGACGTTTGTATGTAGGTGTCGGTATTAATAAAAGTTCTTCGTTTTTTTTTTATTTCATTCCCGCGATTCATCAAACACAGTTGGTACAAATCCCTCTGACACATTTCTATATACACGAGGGTAGCTTGAAAAGACATTGCTCCAGTTAACTAACATCTATTCAAGTTTTGAGCATGCTGTGTCATTTGAAAGCAGACAACCTCGTGAATCTCAATTTTGCGCTTTCATCAAGCATTACTTTTGGAGTATAAAAAAAAAAAAAACCGTTCGGTTCGGTTTATTCGATGTGTCCGAACCAGACCATGAACCGAACCTTTTACATTTTTGCTCCCTCAAACGTGAACCCGAACCGGACCACTAATTAAAATATAAAAGGTTCGGTTCATAATATTTAATAATTTTTAACCAAAAGTAAATATAAGACAGTAGAAAGCAATTAATATTTGTTAAAGGCTAGTATCCACCACTGTGGAAAATTCCTGTCAGGAATTTGCTATTTATTAAAAGTGTGTGGAACTCAACTAAAACAGAGTGACCAGAAACGGTAAAAAAGACCAAGAAAGGTAAAAAAGGCCTAAACGGTGCAAGGTCACACTTATTAATCTGTTGTGTTTTGTAAGGCGCCTTAATTTAAATAAATTAAAATTATGAACGAAATGGCCTAGCGTCTGCATCCCACTTATGTGCAGCCTTTTTAGGAGAATGTAGCATCAGAAACCGTAGACAGATATGGCCTCTTCAGTCACATTGTCCACACATTGTTCGCTTGGAAAAAAGCCATAGAAAGCCGTAAGGCTCTAGATAATATCCAAAGTAGGAAGTATGTAGATGTGTGCACGGGCCGAGTAAATCGATCCGGGCTTATTACGGGCCTGGGCCAAACCACAAAACGACGAAGCCCCAAAAATACCCGGCCCTCTAGTGATAGCCAATTAGCCGTATACCCCAAAGGATTACCCCTAATATATTGAAAATAATACTAAGAACTTTGTCAACTGTAAAGCCAAGTATCTTGGCAAGATGAATTTGCTGGTGTGCAGCAATAATAAAATATCAAATTATTTTATATAAGATAACGATATAAACATTCTCCATTGTTTGCCCTCCAGCGTTGGATTCATTTTTATTGTTTTGCACCCAGCATTTGCATCCATCTTTTCGCCCATCACGTCAAAAATAATTGTAGAAAATATATTCCTGTGTTGTGTGTCAGAATTTTTAGCATCCACACACGCAAACGATAGGCCAACTATCGATAACAAACTGTGGATTTCGTTCATGTTGCTGGATACCAATGACAGGAAAAGGTAAACAAAAAATTCCTGGCACAGTTTTTTTTATATGAAGTATGCCAGGAATTTTTTGTTTTCGCAGTGCTGGATACCCGGCTTAAATAAAAAATGTATCAATGATGTTCAGTAGTTTTTCTAAAATTGTCCAAGAGAACATACATATTTCGACCAATGTTTTCAAACTTTGAAAAGGTCTTAAATCATTTGTACGAGCATTTTCCACACTAAAGTTTTTTCTTTCTCAAGGCCTATTCTTAGATGACATAAAAATTATTTTCGTCACAATGCTTCATATGAATAGAAACGCTTTTAAAGCTTTGAAATTAGAATGCTTTTGAGCAGCAGCTTTATTTATATGAAGCATAGTGTCGAAAATCAAATTTATGACATCTGAGATCAGGCCTTAATCTAAGAAGTTAAATGAGATAAACTGATTCAGAAGAAAACAATGTCTAAACAGAAAAATATTCGAGATATTCCCAAAGATGTAAGAAGTAGGTCGATTCCACATAGTCCCAAGCCATGTGCGATTAGATTTTTGAGTTCCGAATTTCCTGTTTTGATAGAGCTCAAAATAGGATTATTTCAAAAACTCGGGATTGATCTTAGCTTATTTTCTTGTGACTTCCGGTTTTAAATGTTAAGATTCTTCCAAAAATCTACTCAAAAGAGAAAGAATAGAGAGATATACCGGAGTCGAGGATCCCTACTCGTTCCGTTAGTTTGGGATCGAGGATTCAGTTCGAAAATCCTTTCCCGCCCAGAGTTGGTAGGTTATAGTTAGTGAGACGATACAGGTGTCTCAGATCATCTTTACAAATATCTTGTAAAAAGAATCTAGACTCTGACTGAAATATATGCCCCGTCCTAGGAGCTTTTTTACACACTGTCAAATGACGATCTCTTCACAATGAAAACATGATGACATGAAGACTTACTAGATTATTAGATATTATGCAAACCTAGCAAAAGGTCTGTACATGAGCTTGTGTATATCGACAACAATCAGAGTTGTCACTAATTTTACAATATAATATAAACTTACAAGACTTTTATTTGGAGTTCAACCGCCAAATTTATAAGCCCAACCTGTACCAAAATTGATAAGGCGTCAAGACAAAGTTTTTTTAAGCTCTCGCTTTTATTATAATATGAAATACAATATGTCTAAAAAATTCAAATATCTTTGAGTTAATTTTTTTTATTTATTTAATTATTAGGTATTATAA